>JAODUE010003170.1:0-11328 GCA_027564755.1 Amblyopsis hoosieri
CACAGGGCAGGGAGTGACAGAGAAACAGGCCTGAAACACAAGGTAAACACAGGGCAGGGAGTGACAGGGAAACAGGCTTGAAACACAAGGTAAACACAGAACAGGGAGTGACAGGGAAACAGGCTTGAAACACAAGGTAAACACAGGGCAGGGAGTGACGGGGAAACAGGCTTGAAACAAAAGGTAAACACAGGGAGTGACAGGGAAACAGGCCTGACACACATGGTAAACACAGGGAGTGACGAGACTGGGAACACAGGACTGACAGAACGTTACAATTATGCCTCACCTGTTGAATCTCTGGTAAATGAGAGCTAATCTCTCGAAATAGGAACATCACTGCCATGTTGTTACAGGGCTTAGCGCACCAGGGGATCAGTGCTGAGTTTGCTAATTTAAGTGAACCATATGCCAAGGGTGCTCAAGACCCCTTTCCCCGTGAAGAGAATAATAACAGATAATCCTATTACTGTAATTCATCTCACATTGAGATGACTGGATGTCTTTTAACATGTTTTGTTTTTTTCTACAGTAATGGTTGATTGAGTCATAATGCAATCCAGCAGAAAACAATGCCATTTTTGCATAAATAAATATTACAGCCCGACTAATGTATACGTTTCGTGTGGCATACTGAAGCATTGAAATATGAATTATCAAATTAAATGTGTGCAAATTCAATTTAAGACAATGGAACTAAAATGGGACAACAGTATTGAGCATCTGAAATATCAGATATCTGCTATAACAGCTCTAATAAATAGAGGTCATACAGAAATTCATTCTGTGTAGAAAGATACACAGAAGTACAGAACTTCAAGCATTGCTTGGACGATACAGTAGTTAGTCTATGATGTGTCATGGTGGATATGAAGCTGAATGGCCTAAGAGGAAGCGTCCTCTACCTGCCTGTCACGGGTATGAAGATGAAAACGCTCTTCCGTTTCACAGCAGGATAACCCATGCAAGTGATGTGACTGCTTGCTCATACAGACCTGAATACGACCAGTCGGTGTCCTCTGAAAGTCTCCTCAAGCCTCGGATCCATGGATCCACTGCCTGCACTATAACAGAGAAAGAGAGAGATAAACGTGGTCAAATAACGCATACTACAGTATATACATATTTACAGATATAAGCACAGAAAGACACACACACATAAAGTATTTCTGATTAACGCTTTATTCCTGTGTTGTTTTATCCATTCTCCTGCTACGAGTAGTAACAGGCATTGAAATGAAAATTATTTATAATTTAAAACTGCCTGCTGCGACAGTTTAATTTCCCTAGCAAGATGAGGCCAAGTTGATATTATCTTTCATACAGAGCTAGTGTATGGGATCGCACAAACACACGCACACACACACACACACACACACACACAAGCACATGAAACTGTTCACATGATCCTGGTGCTAATGGGTAGGCCACAGTAGATGCCATGCCATTAGCCGTGGCTCTGTCTCTCCCTCTGAAGAGGAATTAGCATCAGATGGCAGTCTCCTATTGATTTCCACCTGTGTGCTATCAATCTGTCCCTCCTCTATTTCATCTTGCACTGCCCACTATCTTTCTATCTAGCCACTTGTTTTAATAGATGGATGTATTCTGTTTTCTCCTCTCTACAGGTACAATTATTCTCATTGATTATAATTCACCTGTAATCTGCAAAAAGGCTCTCTTCTTCCCACAATGCACCACAAGGTATCAGGATTTATCTGTCTTTCTCTCTGTCCTTCACCTCTTGCTCTCTTGTCTGTCTAGCTCACGACCATTAAGAGTAATCAGTCACGTGTTCCCAACCACCCAGCTGCATGCATGCCTGCTGGCCTGGTGACTACAGATGACTGCACATAAGGACCTGTTTCTACCATGCAGACCAATACGCCAGTGGTTTACAGACACATGCAAGAGGCCAATAGGTTCTGTTTGGTCCTGTGAGTCTCGTTACATGGCTAGGGTTAGGGTTCAGTTTTCACTGTAGCTCGATGTACGCCGAGTGAAAAATAACATAATCCGTATAATTCTATTTTTTTTTTTTTATTAACGTGTTGCTCTACTCTAGTTATGAAATTAATTATGGCAGATTTCAGTCACAGCCTACATGACAATGGTTAATCGCTTTACAGTATATTATTGAAGATTTTGAGTCGTAGTATAAATCACTAGATTAACTAACGTATTCATTCTTCACACATTTACTTAAAAGTCTGAAGTGCAAATCCAATTCTACGCCAGTTACAGTATGCTATAGGACTATTTCTGCAGGACTGTTACGTGACCATTTCTTGAATGGCTACATTTGAAAATGAATACTTAATTAAAAGTGACAACCATACAGTATAAAGAAAAGAAAAATGACTTATATGACACCTGAAGACTAAAATGACTAACCAACCAATTTTAGCAACACAAATGGCAAATGGTTACTGGAAACCACTGTATCTTGACAATAACGATAAATTAGGGACTAATAAATATTAAAAAGAAAATACATTTAAGCTGCCTGACCTGACGCTGACCACCTTTCAAGTTTAAAATGTCTTGGTAATTGAATATTGTGTCATAAAGTAGTAGAGAATGATACTGTATGTAACACAATCTGCTAAAATGTCGACATGGCAATCCTTGAGGGCAATGTTAGGCCTAGACCGGTATCAAGCAGGTCAACAAAGTTTGGCAAAAACAGCCTTTTAGTTTTCTGTTAGAGCAGCTGAACTTTGAAATACATTGTCAAATAGATTAAAGATAGAATATATAGAGAGTGAGTGCAGTACTTTGAAAATGTTCAAATTGTGTATAAAAATTGTCTGAAAGAAAATCAGTTCCGTAACAATATTATTAAGGAGCATAGTGTCACGCCCCTTACATACTGCATGCGTAGTTGCGTACCATTTCACAAGAATTTCATTAATTTCCTATGGAGCACAGCATAGATTTTGCAACATTGCTGCAGTTGCGTCACACGTGTTGAAAAAAGTTTCTACGGATATCAATAAATGGAAACGGGAAGAAAATTTGCTTGTAGCTACAGTCCCTGCACACATACAAATATTAAGTTAAAGAAGAAGTTAATTGCAGCAAAATAGAGAAAAAATGCCTATATAGCATTTATTTAGATTGTTGTTGACTTGACACTAATTCTGAAGATAAAATACTAATTACAACAGAAAGAGGGAATGGAAGAATGACTCAGGGCACTGAACTACAGTGTCGATAACAGATTCATTAGCAACACACTGGGGAAGATTTTAATCTAATTTGCTCTCTCCCTCTCTCTCTCCCTCTCCCTCTCCCTCTCTCTCTCTCTCTCTCTCTCTCTCTCTCTCTCTCTCTCTCTCTCTCTCTCTCTCTCTCTCTCTCTCTCTCTCACATACACACACACACACACATGTAAAGATACTCACACACAATACAGTGCACAGTTGCTCACAGGTTGCTGTTCTGAGTCTCACGTGCATTGATGTAAATCTCATGACTCTCACAACACTCAAAAAAGATGTCTCTCAAACCTCAAACATTTCAACAGAAAATGTTAAATCAAATGATCCGTATTATCCGAGTGTTTTTCTCACTGTTACTTCTCCTTACATGCATGCAGTGCATTGCTGCAGGTGGCTCTGGGTGTCAATAGGTTATGGGCACGGCTGGAGCATGGTGTCTAGATTGGAAGCATATAGTGCCGTGTACTGTATAGTCCCACCCGTGTTGCTACTCCAGTGTGAAGGAATACTACCAATGAGCCGGTAGCCACAGGATGCCACTGTGTTTGGCTGTAAGAGCTGTGTGGTTGACAACTGCCATTCCATTCATGCATGAAGCCAAAACTTGATTCTGCCTGTATCTCTTGTATCACAATGTCTCTATATGACATTCTGACACTAGATGTCACACTAAGCACACCAGCATCTCAGACCAAAACAAATGTCCTATAGGTGTGTTGTAAACTGAGCTCTCACATTCTTCATGGGGCACACACACACACACATGTATGAACAATATAGAACAGTTATAACATATTATGCTATATTATTACTTAAAATATAATTTAGAGAACCTTTGAATTGTATACAGTAGTGTCTTTACTCTACTCACTTTTATACCCTCAATTTATGAAGGAAAAGCTGACGTAACACATTTACAGTTTTTTTCCTCTGCGCTGCACAAATTCAAATGGTTATTACATTTTGTCCAACTACAATATGTTGCACTATAACTCCTAAATGTAATTGAGGGAACACTGCCTTGCCTAAGACCAGACTGATGACAGATGTTACAGTAATTATTAAGGACTGCAGGGATTTAAACCAACAACATCTCTGGTACAGACACATGTCCTTTAAAAGCCTGGACGAATCCATGTTACCTAAAGGTTAAGAATGGCTCATTCATTATTATCAGGACAGAGAAGCACTCTATCGATGGTCCCCTTTACAGCCTGAATAATGAAAGATAATGAAATGTAAATTAACACACATTAACACCTGATACTGCTGAAAGCTTGTTTGGCACAAAGGGCTAGTCATAGGACCCTGGAGATCTCTGCCGTTTACTAAAACTATGCACTGACAAGCTCACCAACAATGCTTTTACTGTAAAAACTATTCAATAAGGTGGCATACCATGGAGAGCACACTAACATATTGCTGGTACTGTAGGTACATACCGGATATTGTTAAATTATGAGTATATATACTTGTCAAAACAATAAAAAACTTTTTTTATGCTTCAGTAATTGATAGTGTGTGTTCATCTGAATCAAAACATAAAAAGAGACAAAGAACTATTTTAGTGTTAGGTTTGCTTTGTCAAATGATCCTTGATAAGAAGCCCTTCGTGAAGGTGAACTGAATGGGAATGACAGTCAGTTCACTGTACGAGCTCACTGAAGCCTATCCTGAATTATTAGAGCTGAAATGAGTGAGAAGGTCCATGGCAGCAAATATGAATGAATAGAGATGGCTTGGATTACAATACCCCTACAGGGTATCTTTAGCCCCAAACTCTATGAAGAAGGAGGCATTCTCTGGCTGGGTTTATGCTGAAACAAATTAGGTGATTTGTTAATGCTTCTGTATAGGTACAGATAGGATTGCTGTCTTGTTTAGACAGCACAGTAATGTTTTGAGTGCAGACTACAATGATAGTAAATGGTGTTTTTCAAAACATGGGTGGGAACTGGGAAGGCCAAACACTCAACTGTACAGTAGGCCTACATTGAATTTTAATTTTCTCTGTGCATCTCTCTGCATACAGCCTTTAGTATGAACACTTTCTTTGTCATTGAAACTATCAAAGGGGATAAATGTGGTCGATTTAGATTCCTAGTACATAGAGATGAGCACAGGTACTCGAGTACTCGAGGGCTCCGTCAAACAATACTTTCCGCCTGTCATGTAATCCCATCAACATCTCAGTTAAACGTTCAAATAAATTACCATAACTAAAAAAATTCAGTTCTTATTGTTTTCTGAAACCTGGAAAACTGTAGCCTATTCTATGAATTATTTGGAACTGAAAGATCATGGCCGTACATCAAAACACATAGCGTGTGTTTTAAGGTAATACACATGCTCGCTACCGGCATCTCTCTTTTTCTTTCTCACTTCTTTTTGCTCACTCGGCGTTCTGTATTCCGACATATATATACTATATTTAATACACACTTTACTTCCGTATTGATGCCCCGGCTGCGGTTATGTTCGGTCAGCTTGGAACAATTTATAATACGACGCATATTTATAGAACTACATTGCACTGTAACCTAGTATTTTTGTAGATGCTTCATGGATGTCACGACCCAGCCTATATGTGCAAGTTTATTATTTTATGAAATATGTTAATTCAAATAAGAAACTGACATCGACTGGTACATCCTTTAGATGTATTTCATTTCCCCTGGGCTCAGAGTAAAAATATTCGATTTCTCTGTCGAGTACTCGAGCAGTCAAAATGATCAAAATGCACATATCTACTAATACAGTATAGAGAGCCGAAATCACTTCCGCATTATGAGACCTTAGTTTGGAAAAAATATGTATGATACCGGTAGTCAACGGCGAGAATAACATTATGATTATATCCCGTTTGCTTTGTGACACGAAGTACACATATGATGTTTGACTATTTCAAAGAAAATTATTTGGTCAAGAAAGTATCAGTTTATCATGCATTTATTGAAGACTGTGAAAATATGTAATTAGTAAAACTACAAACCCCGTGTCGCGTAAGTGTCATGACGTTGTCCCGCCACAATACAAAGCGGAAGAGAGCATTGTTTTGGTGACGTGTGTTGTGCGAGACGAGAGATGTAGTTCACTGAGCGGTTAGACACAAAATTAAAACAATTATCTTAGACAAACATCATATGTGTACTTTGTGTCCCAATTCAAACGGAATCAAAAAATAATTGTATTCTCGCTGTTGACTACCACACATATTTTTTCCCAACTCATCAAATATTGCAGAATGGTCAATGGCCTTTCTCGTCAATTCTCGATGCATTGGAAAGCATTTGGCGTCATAGGATGAAGACTTTGCCCAATGACTGTTACGGCAAGACTACGGAGTTCCCACCATTTTTAGCTATATGGGCATGCAATTTCAGCGCAAGTATTAGGTCCTGGTTGTAGATAAATAATCAATATACAATCGAGACATGTTAAAATGTAATTGCCACTTGTAAACTAGGCCAAACCTAGGCATTTTTCCCCTTTTTTTCCTTGCAAAAACATTCCCTTTCATGCGTAAGCATTTATGCAGTTCTGAACAAGTTACAAGTTACAAGTTACTTAGGTTCATTTTCAGTCTCTCAATTCCATATGTAACAGCATGACATCTGCTGCTTTACGAGAAAATAAGCTCCTTCGGTGATCCAGACACACGTTATCCTGCACTACGTGAGGGAATCCTTCCACTCTGCTGTTCAATCCCAGAGGTCCTAATCTTATAGTCCTATTCATTATCAGGACACTCAGACAAGCTATTCAAGTTCAGCTGCTACTCGGAAACATTAGCAATGATATCTAGGGATTCCAGACTGATTTGCGCCGCAAAATGAAACTGAAGCTCGCGAGATCAGCATGGTCTTGCAAGGATAAGCATTACTGCCTTTAGCTGCTAAATATAGATTCCTAAATCCATTATTGTGACCTGTAAGGGGCAGGGTAGAGAACAGTGTAGTGGGAGGATTAGAGGGACTGCCCACTACTCCTCCCACTATGCTTTTCACAAGGTAATACTGTATTAGCCAATGAATAGAAAAGAGTACTGTACCAGCCAATCAGCACTCAGGTGTGGGAGGGGCATGAGTGCTCTGAGATTCAAACCAAAACAACAATGTTTTTGTAAACACTGATTTCAACCACAAACATCATTGCAGACAAAAACTGAGGAGTGTCTTTTTAACTTTGACTGTACTGCTTAAATAGAGTTCAAACACACCCACCCTTCACAAGAGAGTTCACAAGACATGTACAGCAGTGAAGCATTTTCATGGGTCAAAAGGTTGTAGGAACCACAGCTATAGCTGCTGCATTCCCAATGCACTGTCAACTCCCCCAGCGGGTGAATACATCTCAATTGGGAAGCCTTTCACTTTAGTTGTCAGGTTGTTGTGTCCTATATGACAAGTGTTCAAAAGGCCTCAGAGCCAACAGTTGCAAGCTCTAGCTAGCTGGTCCTAAATGATCATGTGACATAAGAGCCATACATTGAACCACACCTGTTGACATCTGACACATATAAGTGTGTAACCACACACACACACACACACACACACACATACACAGTCAAGAGCATAAATTGGAGGGGGGAAGGGGTCTTAACTTATATAGCGTACAGCTGTGTTGTGTGTCAGGTGGTCATGGTGTCTCACACTTAGCTAGTTCTATCGGTCTAAGCATTTGCTTTCTGTCTGTCTGTCTGCCTGTCTGCGAATTTCTGTCTATCTCAGCATCTCCACACATCAATCAAGTCTGCAGCCGTCTATCTTTTCTGTCCATAAGACTGCATCAACAGAAACAAAAACAAATAGTGCAAAAGAAAATAAACAACGGACAGAGAAAGATTGTTTGTAATAATGTGCAGTATATTATTACTGTCTAAAGGCTGAGACAGCGATGCTGGAGAAAGGTATATAACTTATCAAAACAAATCACCTCTCTCGTCAATGTCATTGGCTGCTCCCTCAAAAGCGCTGTTATTATTGGTGTTAGCTCTGTTCTGTTTATTTTGATGCCTTGCTCAATACTTTGAGCACGGCTGTGATGAATGCCCCCTTATGCAGGTCCTTCACACAGCAAGGTATTATCCAAGCATATGAGACCACCCCTGAATGTCCCTTTGCCAAACCTAAATGAAGAGGCCCACAGTGTAGTCCAACGGGAGAGAGGAACTTACAGTAATCAAATGTACATCCCATATTAAACACAGGATATTGTTTCCCACTAACAAGCAGGGTATTGTTCTACAGGGACTCAATACCCTTAAAGCAGAAATATAAGACCTTATCACACAACCCTAGCTCTGAAATCACTGTGTGTGTGTGTGCGTGTGTGTGCGTGTGTGTGTGTGTGTGTGAGCGAGTGCACGTGTGTAAAACAGATTATGTTTTTTGAAAATGTGTTTCATTCCAGCTGTCGCACTTAGGTTCGGTGAGAGGAAGTCTTTGTGTGTGTGTGTGTGTGTGTGTGTGTGTGCACATGTTGCGTGTGCGTTTGTGTGTGTGTATGTATGAGTGAGTGAGAGCATGCATGTGTCCGTGTGCGTGCGTGAGTGTGTGTGTTTGTGTGCGTGCTTGCGTGCGCATGTATAGTGACTATGAGAATATGGTGTCTGGTGGAAGTGGTAATACGATTGAGCAGCTGGAAGGGTTAAGAATCACAAACACACACACACACACACACACACACACAAACACACTGAAAGCTAACACCCCACCAAAGACCAGTTTTAGCCCCTGCGATAACACATTCCATGCCTATGTCACAACAGACTAAAGAAACGAAATTTACTTCTATGTGACACTCTACCTTACCACAAATTACACTGTATAAGACCTAAACTGGGTCTGGACCAGTTTCTGAAGAATGTACCTGATTCTAACTAGTCTTTAGTGTTATTGTGGTATTTCTCCATTTCTATTGCAACACCAAACTGTTAAAACGCTACCTGGCCAAATGTAAGAGGGGAAATGTAAATAGGGGGAAATATTCTAAATGAGTGAAGCTAGCATAAAATACGTAGACATGGCAGTCCTGAAATCCTGAAACTGTGTAATGGTCTATTGCTTTAGTAAAGAGGTGCTCTAAAGACCTGTCACATTCATAAATGTACAGCCACATTTTCACAATGGGAACTTTGTTCTATAGGTATATCGACTGCCATTATTAACCAGTAACAGCTAAACATATAGCAAGCAAATGTAGAAATGAGGGAATGCAGAATGTCATGATTTCATCGACCCACAATGAGCTGTAAGTACAGTTTCTGGATCTACTCAAAGGGCAACATACAGTATATTAACTTAATTTGTTTCAACTTGATACTGTATATATGGTGGGACAAACTACACCAAAGAATGACAGGAAATGTGTCAGTAAACTCTTTTGGTTCCTAATCCTTGGCAGAAACGGTGCTTAGGTTTTTGATTGATTGTCCCTATTCATGTTAGGACCAAGCACCAGTCTATACTTCTAGCAGTCAATGTCCCTGCAGTTAATGTGATAAACAAGTGCTTCCATCACATGACTCAGTTTAGCCTGACCACAAATGTGATGGCATTTGCAGGTTAACAAATGGACACATACACACAACTCAACAGTCAGATCACACATGCATGACCTAGACTAGTCTTTAATGATAGATAGCATAGCGAGCATTGCTTAGTGTTTATGTTTCCTTGGGCTGTTCAGTTCTCTTCTGGGGACTGTCCTCAAATCTCCTGCTTCAGGCTATAACAAACCAGGAAGTCAGCTATATTCCATCAAGAGGTTATGAATAAATAAGATACTGCTCATATGAGCACACTGTGCACACACACACACACCCACGTGTGTAAGTCTCTTTCACTTGTAATTTAATTGGACATGCGATTATATATAAATTATCACACCTACACACATATGCATGAACACACACACGCACATGCAGGCACACAAACACGCACGCACACTGCAATGCCAGAATAAGATATGAAGGTATAAGAAAAACAGTGTGTTCCAGAAGCTAAAACTGTCTCTGGATTCTCTGCCCTATTTTGCTTGAACTTTTCCATCATAAATTGGATGTTTACACAATTTGCTTACTACTACTTAGGTGGTAGAAGTACATTACTGTAATTCACAGTAGCTGATCACAGTAGCTGTTATGCTGAAATACTGAAAATACCAAATTTGTTCAAATTGCATGGTCCGGTGCTTATATTTTATATTTAAAAAAATATCCTATGGCAATATACTAGTCTAGTGTCTAATGGTCTAGGAATGCCATGTCAGAAAATCTAACCCTATAGGTGGCCTCTCCGGGAACCATCACCTTATCGTGGTGGTGAGGTTTGGGTGCCCCTATGAACCTGAGGGCTGTGTTGTCTGGAGCCTGGTGCTCCTGTTAGGATCTACCAAGGCAAAGTGGTCTCAGGGGAGGGGCCAGACTGAGAATGGTTCCGAAGACCCCTATGAAAAACTTTAAAAGAGAAGGAGTTACCCTGCCTGGAGGAAGCCCGGGGCCCCCGTCTGTAGCCAGGCCCAGAGGGAGTGCTCGCCGGTGAGCGCCTGGTGGCTGGGTTTGCCACGGAGCCCAGCCGGGCACAGCCCGAAAAAGCAATGTGTCGCCTCCCTCTCCATCCTATGGGCCCACCACTCGTGGGATGAAATGTGGGGGTCGGGTGCGCTGTCACATGGGTGGCAGTGAAAGTCAGGGGCCTCAACGCACCAGACCCGGGAAGCAGAAGCTGTCTCTGGGGACGTGGAACGTCACCTTGTCACCTTGTGAGGGAAGGAGCCAGAACTTGGTGGAGCGCTACCATTTAGATCTGGTGGGGCTTACCTCTACGCACAGTCTTGGTCCTGGAACCGTACTCCTGGATAGGGGATGGACTCTATTCTACTCTGGAGTTTCCCAGTGTGTGAGGCGCCAAGCGGGTGTGGGGATACTCATAAGTCCCCGGCTGAGCGCTGCTACGTTGGAGTTTACCCCGGTAGACGAGAGGGTCGCCTCTCTGCGCCTACGGGTGGTGGGGGGGAAAACTCTGACTGTTGTCTGTGCATATGCACCAAACAGCAGTTCGGAGTATTCGGCCTTCTTGGAGACCCTGAATGGAGTCCTGTA
>JAODUE010003171.1:0-11328 GCA_027564755.1 Amblyopsis hoosieri
TATGTGGAGGAAACTCTTGTCACACCAGTTGACAAACTCCTGGAGGACTGGACCGTGGTCCTGCTCCCCATCCCGCACAATGCATCGTGTCATGATGTTGTTTCAGTAGGAGAGTCAAGGATTCCATTACTCTATAGTGAACCTTGATGTGCTCATGGCTGTGCACAGACCAATAAGAAAGAGGATAACAATAATATAATAATAATAATTATTATTATAAACCACAGACAGACCGATTTGACCAATTTTATATACTTAAATTCTACATAACAGATTCAGTCAAGTTGCAGGAACACACACTGGGCGATTATCCCAAATGATTTCAGAGTGGCGATTCCAGGGACATGGGATCTCACAGACACTCGCGTGTCAAACCTGAGCAAAACAAACAGGGAGGTGGACTGTCAATCATGCCGTCAATAAACAGATCGTTGTTGCCATATTCGGACTTGAGTGTGCTACCTATTTTGCACAGAGAAAACTGAAAAACGTGATCGGAAGGTAGGCTACAGCTACGGAAGCTATACCTAGCCTACATGGTTGCTAGTATCTATGGCGACGTTGTTGTGACCCCCCCAGTAAACTCACGTCTCATTGGTTAATATGAGATTATGCTGGCGTTCCAATCGCTGTACCCTTCACACTACAGGATTTTAAGATTTGAATTTTGGGAGCCTTCGAACAGTCGGCAACGATAATATTCGGTCTGTACAGCCTTCGCACTAGGACTAGGAACACACAGGATCATTTGGGCAGATGATCGGGTCTGACCAGCCTGGAGCGATTGTCGGGAGGGGGAAATCGGACCAGAATCAGGCCATAAACCCTGTAGTTTGGGGCCATCTAAAGTGGGCGTGGGCGTAACAACCGTATTCTGCTGTGGAGGCTGACGTAGGCAGCGCCCAGACAGCTAAATCTACCACGCATGGGTTAAAACAAAGTACATTTACCTCAAAACAGTGTGCTGCAGAAATACCATTAGATGGATTGTAGGCACATGGGAATTATTTTTAAATACTGAAAATATCCATTAATGCCTCCAGAGATAAATAATGGACAATATTGAGGTGAATATCTGTGGACCTCCCCATTGACTTGCATGGGAGGGTGAAAAGTTACCCCTCTCAGTTAGAACCTCTCTGCTTAGGTGCTAGACCGGAGACATATTCACCTGCCATTCACTTCTATTGTTCTGGCCCTACTGCAAGCAGATGCTGTTAAGATACTTGTTGTTGAATGTAATGTCTTCTTCAACATTTAATCCAACACGTAACACATCTTTAATTAAACACCACGAACCAGAGTAACAGTGTTACCATTTCACATGGCAATCTTTTCTGGTATATAGGATGTTAGCAATGATCCTGCAATGAGCGTTGTGCAATGTGAAACTACTGTGAGGTATGATGACATTCTGCTGTGTGTGTGTGAGTGATGCATGGCCACAGCTGCCACACGTGTATAAATGTAGATGTACATGCACCTGGGTGACAAATAAGAGACTCCCGATTGATCACGTGAACAGCAGATATGCTGAATGTACAGACGCGGAAAAAATTAAGAGCAGCATTTTTACTTACATGTATTACATACATGTGTTTTTATTTATGTTAAGTATTTAACATTCACAGTATATACTAGTACATTTTAAAGAATGTGCAGCCTCTTAATGTTTTCTGCAGCTATATATTTGTGTCATGTGTGGGCGTGTCGTGTGTGGGCGTGTCGTGTGTGGGCGTGTCGTGTGGGCGTGTCAACAGATGGCGGGAGATGAAGGGGGGCCGGGCGAAGAGCAACAAAGGGTTAGGAAGGCTATGGTCACGTGGTCACGTGGTCACATGGTCACGTGGTCACATGCCAGCCCATCTCTCTCTCACCAGCCTGTGAGACACGCACACACACACACACACACACACACACACTCCAGTAGTGAAATAACACACAGCTGTCATCCAACACCGTTTCCTCTATGGACACACACACGCACACACACACACACACACACACACACACACACACACCGCGCACACACTCACGCATACACAAACACACACACACACACACACACACACACACACACACACACACACGCAGGAGTTTCAGTGGCAATTTCAACTTCATCAAAAATGTGCCATTCTCCAAGTCGTTCCCGTGACGATGCGTCACCGTGGAGAAGGGCTGCAGCTGCCAGCATCCATGACGTCTCAGGTGGGAAATGTGCACGTGCACACACACACACACGCATGCACGCACACGTTTCATGCCTAATGCAGAACTGTCCACAAGTCTGCTCCCATCACAGAGACCTCGTCCACTACAGTGCAGCAGTGTGGCCAGAGCTGCGTTCAAGCTGGCAAACAAAGGCAAACCACACAGTCTGAGGATGGTTACAGTTTAAATCGCTTAAACAAAACGTTAATGTGTTAAAGTTCAAAGACAACACTCCAAACTCCTCAGTTTGTCCAATTTGAACGCACCTCGTGTGTCTTGTGGGCACTTACTACTTGAACACCGGTGCGGCTGAACACCCAGGCCAGAACCTCTTGAAGACGTCCTGAAACGGGTTTGAGTGACAACAACTAACGCAATACGCCGTGTAGCTGGCCATCACGTCACCTCCCACGGAGGAGAGAGATTCTCTCAGCCCGCAGCGTACCAGACGAGCATCCACAACGCAGAGGAAGAGGGTGATGGAATCATCTAGCACATCCGCTGCAGTTGGCCTGGAGGCCATGTTAGAGCACGCACTTGTCCCATGATGCCATTCCTAATCCACCATTAGCTAATTAAGCACGTCAGATATTCACTTAAATTAATTAACTTGGTTTACATCAGCGTTGGTAGACTCGCTTTCCTCTGAGCGATTTAATGGGAAAAGAAATTATGAATGTTTGATCTTTTTTTAAATACCACTTTCAACATGTTACATCCTGTGTTACTATCTTACAATCTCTGCTTAGTTCAGTGACCACTGATACGCTAACTAATTATGTTCCGCGTCAAAAGGTACACATTGTGAGTTTTGTTTACGAAGATATACAGAGGCCATTATCACCAAGAACGAGTTCATTCACCAAAACAGAACCCAGAATCTTTCCTCTGATGAGAAACTATCAAAATGTTATGGAAATGTGAGGCAATTAAAGAAAATTGTGTAAAAAAAACAGCATTTAGATTTGACAGAAAAGCAGAGATTTGTATCTCATCCATTTCTGCAGAAATAAACAGACAGAACCTCTGTACTACATCATATACACACTGACGTTTTTATGAGTACATGGTTTCAAATGTACACATGCACTGTATGCTTTGAATTATTAATCAGCCTTTCCTCCTTGTTGTGTGTTTATCACAAGTCATTCATTTGGAACAACACCTTCCTGACTCCATCACACAAATGTGCTACTAACAAACACACACACACACACACACACACAAACAATCACAGCCTCCTTCCTGTCTGTGTAAACGTGCACAGCCCTCTGAGCTGTGGTAACGCAGCAGGCCAGAGCAAGAGAGGTTAATGCGTTTTGTTGTCCACATGTAACAATGAAACACCACGACGCACAATATAACTAGTCTGCGTGCCTCGACCAGCGGCTCGCAATGACACCAGCCGATATCTGTCTCCCCTCATGTTGTGCAACCGGATAGCAATTTTAACGTGCTGTGCATGCCAGTGTGCACGTCAACACACATTTGGTATGCATTCTCCCATCGCTCTGCACAATCTACCTTCAGGTATGTGTGTGTGTGTGTGAGCGTGCGTGTGCACGTGCATGTGCGTACGTGCACATGCTTGACAAAGCCTGCTCAGTATGGCTGCGTCAACAGCAAGAGAATGTACAGTATGCCTGTATCACTGTACATACCTACGGTGGATGTGTTTCCTGACCTCATTGTGTCAAGAGCATAATTGCTTGCCGGTGCCTCTGCATTGTCTTAGTGAAGGAGGGAGAAGAATCTGCTGCACGTCCACAAAGGAAACATTGGAACTGGGCCGAGAGAGAGAGAGAGAGAGAGAGAGAACTAGTTCCTCGTAGGCCACCACCAGTTTGTTTCTGGGTGCATTTGTTATCATCCGCTGCATCACCAGTGGGGGGAACAGCGAGACAACTGCTAGTGTTTAAGAAGAGCAGGGCTGCTCCTTTCCTCTACACTGAGTTGATTGGGTCAAACAGTCTGCCCCAGAAGGCCCCATCCAGGCAGAACACTGACACATACAGCAAGAGGTGATGGGGATGTTGGAACACAAACGACAGAAGGGGCAAACAGGGTCGTGCTCGCTGACGTACATGAATGCTTCAGGGGCAGGGTGTGAGGAGTAGCTACACAGTGGCTGCTACCATGTTAGCAAGGTGGCTACACAGCCACACTGCTACACAGCTAACTAAACCAGCACACAGCTAGCTAAACCAATACACAGCTAGCTAAACCGCTAAACAGCTACACAGTTAGCTAAATCGCTAAACATACACACAGCTAGATACACTGCTAGTTAAACAGGTATCAACAGTTATTAATAGAAATTCTAGTTTTACTCTTAGCATAAATGCTAGTTTACCCTTAGCAGAAATGCTAGTTTACTCTTAGCAGAAATGCTAGTTTACCCTTAGCAGAATTGCTAGTTTTACTCTTAGCAGAAATACTAGTTGTTTAAGGTACCATTATCAGAAATGCTAGTTGTTTAGGGTACCATTAGCAGAAATGCTAGTTTTACTCTTAGCAGAAATGCTAGTGGTTTAAGGTACCATTAGCAGAAATGCTAGTTTTACTCTTAGCAGAAATGCTAGTTGTTTAAGGTACCATTAGCAGAAATGCTACATTTACTTGGTTACCCTTAGCAAAAATTATAGTTTTACTCTTAGCATAAACACTAGGTTACTCTCAGCAGAAATTCTAATTTAGTCTTATTAGAAATGCTAGTTTACCCTTGGCAGTAGGGCTGCATCATTTGATCAAAAAGAAATATTGTGATTTGTGATTTGCGATTGCGATATAGTATATATATCATTCTGTTTCTGTCGTTATCAAAGCTGCTATGTACTATATTTTTAATATAGCAGCAATCTAACATTTTCTATGTAAAGATACAATATGGTGGAGTATGCTTACGGTAGGCCTAGCCTATATTCTAAACAGAGAATGAATTGATGCTGGCATAAGCAAAAGCGTAAGTCATAAGGTAGCCAATGCATTTTGAAATATGTAGGCTATTAAGCAATTCAATTAAATATGGTCTCAAAATTATTTCTACATTTAGGCATATGTAAAATATAAAATAGGGCTTTTATGCCAGTCCATCAAACAAGCATTGGTCTACTCAAGTTGGGCACAACTGAATATCTGATAAAAAAAATATTAATTACTAGTCTTGTGTTTGGCTTTACCAGAGACTTGAGTCTGTTGTTGATTTTTGTTTTTTTTCAAACCTCGATTGTATTTCGTATGGCTCCAGTAAAACAGGTAGGCTATTCAATGAAGCCTGTGCTCAAAGAGAACACGGCGATTGATCACAGGCTATTAGTAGGCTATATTAGTAGGCTATATTAGTAGGCTATATTTGCCCGTATGTTTTGTTATTTTGATGCACCAGCTTGCATTGCCGCGGTCGTAACTTTGACATTATGGAAATCTCCTGATTCTCCCGGCGGTACGAACATGATTTACATACCTCTCTGGACAATGTTGCTCCCAAAATAACGCCAAATAAGAACATATTGCATTTTTCTTTCGCTCCAATTCGGCCTCAGCTGCTCGTTTGAATCCATATTCAAAATAATCATAATAGGCCTTGAAGTTTTAATCAAACTTCAAGCAAGCTGATCACACATAGAAACACACGGGGGTAGAACAGTGATCCCTCTCAATGCAATTTATAGTGAATCTGCCTCGTTGTCATTCTGGAAAATGAATATCTGCTGTGACAGTAGGCTAGGCCTAATGTATAGTCACAATCAGCGAGTAACAAACCAAGAATTTATTTGTTATAAGCTCGAACATAACAACCTAGCCGTTAAGAGTTGAAAGTAGATAGACGTATCCTACGAGCTAGCTTCACGCAATGTCATGGAGAGCTGCTTTTCCCCCGGTTTGACATGGAGTCCTATAACACGTTGTGCCCTGTCTCAAGGCAGGGAAGCCTGTGAATTGACAGAGACATCTGATTGGTCAACTTTGTTTTGCCCTTGCTCTTGCCCTTAGCACGGAGGTAATACACGCAGGTTGTTTGCACGCAGTGCGTGAAGGTTATTTATAAATAATCGCAGGCTTTTGTGGTTACATAATCGCACAAGGGCCATATCGCAGTTTCGATTGAAATGCGATTAATTGTGCAGCCCTACTTAGCAGAAACTATAGTTTAGTCTTATCAGAAATGTTAGTTTACCCTATAACACACACACACACATACACACACACAGCCTATATAACAGTCTTGGTTGTTTTCTGTGCCCGCTGCTTTCACTAAAACACACTGGGGAATTCATGTTTAGGTCACAAAGTGTTTTCATGCGTTGCAGATGGATTGCGTTATCCAGTCCAAAACACACAAAAAGTGCTCCTACTGTAGGTATGGTGACTTAACTGGCCCTTCACCGCGCGTGGTTTGAGGCCACGCAACACACAACACACACCAGACCTAGTCTTTCAGTAAATCATTTAATAAAAGGCGAAACTGACCCAGCACACTGACATCTATCATACAGCTTCATTTGACATGAGCTGTGGCTATAAAGACTATAGTGTGTGTGTGTGTGTGTGTGTGTGTGTGTGTGTGTGTGTGTGTGTGTGTATGTGTGTGTGTGTGTGTGTGTTGCAGAGAGGAGGAGGAGAGGGAATTGCCGTGAGCATTCGCTCTCTCTCTCTCTCTCTCTCTCTCTCTCTCTGTGTCTCTCCATCCACTAAGCGTTAATGAATCAAATATTCATCAGTCTTCCTTCAGAACACACACACACACAAACACACACGGGCACACATATACACACACACACACACCCACCCCCACAAATAGGCCACAACGAGACTCTCCCGGGCTCTGATTTGTTTCCTGATGCTGGACCAGTCGTCCATTTGTCTGCTCCCTGAGCAACATGACAGTAGCCAGAGTGCCTCTCCACAGCGCACAGAAAAACACCGCCTGGATCCACGTCAAGGTGTGATCTCCTCCCCGTGCTCTCCAGCTGGCGAAGCTAATGTTAGCCCCTCAACTTAACACTAGCATCTAAAGCTTAAGTTAGCCCCTCAAGCTAACACTGGCTCCTCAAGCTAACACTAGCCGCTCAAGCTAACCTTAACTCCTCAAGCTAACGTCAGCCCCACAAGATAACAGTAGCCCCTCATGCAAATGTTAGCCCCTCAACTTAACACTAGCCCCTCAAGCTAACATTAACCCCCCAAGCTAACAGCCCATCAAGATAACACTAGCATCTAAAGCTTAAGTTAGCCCCTCAAGCTAACACTGGCTCCTCAAGCTAACACTAGCCCCTCAAGCTAACATTAACCCCTCAAGGTAACAGCCCCTCAAGATAACACTAGCTCCTCAAGCTAACACTAGCCGCTCAAGCTAACCTTAACTCCTCAAGCTAACGTCAGCCCCACAAGATAACAGTAGCCCCTCATGCAAATGTTAGCCCCTCAACTTAACACTAGCCCCTCAAGCTAACATTAACCCCCCAAGCTAACAGCCCATCAAGATAACACTAGCATCTAAAGCTTAAGTTAGCCCCTCAAGCTAACACTAGCCCCTCAAGCTAACATCAACCCCTCAAGCTAACAGCCCCTCAAGATAACACTAGCTTCCAAAGCTTAAGTTAGCCCCTCAAGCAAATGTTAGCCCCTCAAGCTAACACTGGCTCCTCAAGCTAACACTAGCCGCTCAAGCTAACCTTAACTCCTCAAGGTAGCGTTAGCCTCACAAGAGAAAACTAGCCCCTCAAGCCAAATTTAGCTTCTCAAACTAACACTGGACCCTCAAGCTTAACTCATCAAGCTAACATTGGCCCCTCAATATAACACTAGCCCCTCAAGCTAACGTTAGCCCCCTCAAGCTAAGCCCAGCTATCTTAGCTTGAGGAGTAAAGCTAACATCAGACCTTCAAGCTAAATTTGCCTCATAAGCTAACACTAGCCCCCTTAGCTTAGCTTGAGGTGTGAAGCTAACATTAGACAATCAAGCTAACTGTAGCCCCTCAAGCTCCAACTACACTATTAAGATAATGTGATACCCTCAAGCTAACGCTAGCCTCTTAAGATAACACTCCTATCATGCATTAGGGAATACTCAATGTGGAAAAGTTGCATGAACTTATTTTCTTCTTGACAATATTTTTAGGGAAATATTCTTGGAATAGCATGAAAGTCATCTTTATTGGCATCATCACTGGTAAGAAATCTTCCACATAGTTTTCAATTTCAAATAGTTTTGTGCTTGTTACTGTATTTTTAAGAGGAATTAACTACTATTATGCCTTGTACAAACTACTATGTTGGCCTACCTTCTGAAATATATTATCAAAACAAAAATAAACTATAGGAGAATATAAATAATGATATTGTTTTAAACATGAATAGTTTGTTGAGTTTACCCAAATAATCTGTATTGTGCTTAACATGTACAACACCTTCAAAGAGAACCCTTGTAATTCTGTTGTTTTAACAGGTTTAGAAAGGTCATGTTCTAACCTAACCCATCCATGGGCTGGGTTAGGCTCTTCTTCTGCACCTCAAAGCGGGCAGTAGCAAGCAGCAATGAACCGGTCTTACTGTACCTTCTGTTGCTGACCAAGATAATCTCACGTCCTGCTGCTCTCGCTGCAGGACGGCTTTATTTATTTAAAAATGCCACCGCTTTTAACCCCGTAAACACACACACTGCAGCGCCACATATCTCCAGCTACAATGAGGAAAGAAAAGAGAGGAGGAGAAGAGAGAAGATGCAGAGAGAGGAGAAGAGACGAGAAGAGAGGAGAAGCAGAGAGAGTCACAACCACACAAGTGCCGTCTCCTCCTGCCAGCTCCGGATGAATCCCCGCCGACGGCCCACCTGCTAATTTGTCTCCTCGACCTTCCCAAATGGATGCAGGAGAGCATCTTTGTGAGGCGGCAGGGTGCATGTGCTGGCCAGCGGGGGGCGCTCTACCTCATTACGGGGGGTGCAGGCGGGTGGAAGGTGTGTTTACATTAGCGTATCTGCTGCCTCGATGTCGGCGAAGGGCGGATGGAGAAGAAGGGGTGTGATTGGGTTTTTAAACGTCCCATTTGCTTGTCTGGCACACCGAGTGGAAGACAAGCAAGCTAGGGAGAGAAGGGGGGGGGGGGGGAGAGAGAGCAACAGTGGGTGGGAGAGATACTACTCCAGTCTTAATGTTTGTCTCCAGCAGCGGGCCTCATTGATGGTGTGTGATGGAGCCAGCGTCTGCATGAAGCCCAGCCCTTCCCTCCCTCCATGGGCCCCGCCGGGCCCTCTCTGCACCCTGCCTCTGGCCCACAGACTGCACATACGCCCCCTGGAGGTGCATGAAGGTGCTGCAGGCGGCCTCTGACCATGCACACACGGCAAATGGACAAACCCTCCGTGATGTCACCCGTAGGTTTTCTCAAGGACGGGTTTGAAGATGGAGCTGGCTCTGGCCATCTCTGTAAGGTCAAAGTGCTCATCGGCATGTGCGCAACAATGACCGCCCACTTTTTATGCGGCTCTGGTGCCAGAAGACAAGTTCCCCATTCTTTTTCTCCAGAAAATGATTTGGTAACTTCATGCATGGCACTGTTACGCTGTTTGGTCTGGTCGCTCGGCAGCCATCTTGGTAACACCGCCAGGGCAGTTATTAGGAAGTCTCTAAATGACTGAGGAGAGAGCCATAACTGCTGTTATGTCCCCGGGACGTAATAACTGCAAGTAAACAATCACCAGTTAAATCTGATAAAAACAAATTAAGGTTTAAAAAGCCCTTTTTCCTGTTTCTTTGCTAAGATCATTCAACACAGTTCAGCTTTAGTCTCAACAAACGGTCACATTCGCTAATTTGCTCAAAACGACATACGCATCTAATACTTTCACCTTTTTCCCATCTTGCAAGACGTCAGCAGTGATCTGTGTGTGTGTGTGTGTGTGCTTTCAGCTTGCTTTCCTACTAACAATGGGCCTGTCAGGGCGTCCAGACGGACACCCACGTCGACAGAAATACAGCAGGAGCGGGGGGGGGATTATAGAATCAAATAAAGTCAGAAGTTCATGCCGTGGAGGACGGCGCTACAATAGAGGGCTGATAGCAAAGCTTAACCTCTGCTGTCACAGGAAGACGGCAGAAAGTGGCAGGTGCTCGTGACAAA
Source organism: Amblyopsis hoosieri (assembly GCA_027564755.1). NCBI lineage: Eukaryota > Metazoa > Chordata > Actinopteri > Percopsiformes > Amblyopsidae > Amblyopsis > Amblyopsis hoosieri. The sequence goes on from JAODUE010003171.1 coordinate 10,333, forward strand.
GTGGCCAAGCTGCCTGTCTAGCCGGCTGCTTCTGCCGCTATTGTGCTGTGTTGTGGGTCTATTAGGGTAATGACGGCAGCCATGATGCCTTGAGTGCCCGAGGTCTCCACGGAGCCAGATACAAAGTCGTTTCCACCGTGTGTGAAATTGAAAAAAGGCCAGTGACAAAGGCACGGGCGACGTGTGGATGTCTCCAGAGCCAGTTGAAGGTGTAATCATACATAGATCGGTGTCATTTCAAAGATAGTTGAGACTATCGGGGAGTCCTGGAACAGCTCCATTATGATTATTACGGGTCATAATGGAGCTGCGAACTGCCGGCAGAGCTCAAGGCCCGGCTCCAAGGTCTGGCCACGGAGCTGAGATTCGTTTCTGGGACACTCTGCCTCTCGGTCAAGCCCCTTGACGGAGCCGTGGTGTGATTAAACACTAGCTTGTTTTATGTGTCGCACGCCATTGGGTTCATGTTTTGAAGTACTACATCTGGTATATGCAATGCATTAGAACATGAAGCAGAATGCTGTTATGCACATCTTTGGCAGAATGGCTTAGTTTGGGGTGGTGGTGTGTTTGTGTGTGTGTGTGGGGGGGCTTCTCATCAAACACAGGTATGGGATTATCTAACAATGTTTTAACTCCCTGTAGGCTACACACACACACACACACACACACACACACACACAATACCCGAAACTAGATGATCAAGCAACGAGAGAAATGACCATGAAGCACTGAAAGTGATTCAACAGAAACAAAAACAGGGGAGGAGGAACAGGGGAGGAGGAAGGTTGTTCTTCAACATAGTCAGCAAGAGAGAGAGAAAATGCAGAGGATCTATTTGAACTACGCTCAGTCCTTCTAAGGGCCAATGAGGATGTTAGGATCAGGTGGGTGGAGTGGATCACAGCTGAGTGGGCCAATGAGGATGTTAGGGTCAGATGGGTGGAGTGGATCACAGCTGAGTGGGCCAATGAGGATGTTAGGGTCAGGTGGGTG
>JAODUE010003172.1:0-11327 GCA_027564755.1 Amblyopsis hoosieri
AAAACACTGCTGAAATAAAACCATATGTGGTCCAAAACCCATAAAACTATGTTCAAACTGCGTTTGAGTAGCCTGCAATGGTACTAGCAGTAAAACAGTCGTAGGCTCACGTCAACACAGCTACGTGGAAGTCGGGCGGAGTGGGCAGTGACTTGTTAAATTTAAAGCAACAATCACTGAAATCAGACCGTTATCTAAAGAGTTGTTGTATGATGTGCTATTCCACATAAACTATGTGTTATTTTCACCTAAGCTTGTCAACTACATTACATTGAGAAGTCAAGGAACTGTGTCAACAAGTGAAAAGGAGCATGAAATTACTCCTTTAATTTTGATCTGCCGATTTTTTTCACCAATCTATAATTAGTAAGAACAGTTTGTGTTCATGCTGGCTATGTTAATTCACCAGGTTATCAGAGGACCAGGACTTGATGGACAAATGATGGGTTGACGAAAGGTGTTAGAGAATGAGAAATACAAACCAGGTCTGATTAAGAGGGTACATGTATCTATCTGAGGAGGGTTTTGGGGCAATAAATGCTCAGGAATGGTTAAGAAGGGAATCATTTTGATTGTGTAAATATCTGTTCAACTTTTTCTCCTGTGCAAACAGACTGGCATTACTTATTTTAATAGTCGGACACACAAACCCACACCTCACCACCACCACCACCACTGCAAGATGGTGAAAAGATTAACATATAAAGCGATTTATATTTTAAAATGTTATATTTTATTTAATATATTTTCAATAAAGATGTACAACACATTTTAGTGCCAAATTAAAATCAGGCTGTTCTAAAATGGAACAAGAGCACTGGCCTTTAGGTTAAAACCTTCCTTTTGAGTGATGAGGCTTTCATCAAACTGGTTAAATTGTTGAGAAAATATTCCATTAAGTATCAACAAATCAGCAATGCGACGAATAACAGGCACAGAATTTGAATCATTAAATTCACAACGTCCCATCTTCACCTTGGTTTGCTCATCTTTCTCTACCTCTTGCAGGAACAGGTTGCTGGCAGCTTCCACATCACAATTGAAAGAGTAAATCATGTCCTTCTCTACACTGGATTTTTTCAGTTTATCGTGAATGGCTTGATCATTGACAGATACATTCATTCTTTCCACACTGCTGGAGTTGGTGAGCCGAATAAGGTGGTGGCGAAGACCCAGTTCAACATGATTTGCCCATAATATATTTAAAAATTGGTTATCATGGACCACTTCAATTTGACTCAAAGTATCAGTGGCTTTCCTACGCTCTAGCATTTTTCTGTAGTAGCCCTCGGTCTCCTCCCTTGTGGGGTTGTTGGCTATGTGAGGGACAAGTCTCAGATATTCACTCGCCAGAAGGACGTATGGGTGGTATTTGCCACCCTCCAATTTCAGAAACAAACCAGGGATGGGTCCTGATTCAGGCACAAACTGGTTCTTCACCTGTCTGGCCAGAGTGTCAAACAGCACGGCCAGCGACAGGGCCACCACCCCCACTCCACCCATGGTGACGATACCCTCTCTGCCAAAAGTGGTCCTCAGGCTCCGGGTGAAGTCAGTTAGCTGTGAAGGGCTCAGGGACTTCTGCACATCTCTGTAGTGGTCGCTCAGGTGTTGAGAGGAGTTTGGGGAGAGCATGTTGAATAAAAGAGGGTTGGGGTTGTAGTCTGGGAAAGGACAGAAGTCTCGCGCTATAGAGGCGAGGCCAAAGGCTGCAAATCAGCGTCAGGACAGACTAAGTTCCCCATGACGTTAATGAGAGAAGATACCAATGCACAAATGTCTTCTGGGTGCCTGCTTCTCTCCTATAGGAAATACTTGGATACAAGGATAGTTATATCTGGTGCAGGTATGCCTTGTTAGTTAATGATAAATTAGTCAGCAAATAATGTTATTAATGTGTAACTAATGGATCAAGGACAGCTGTACAGCTCTGCATAGCATGACATACAGTACAGCATTTTAAAATGAATTGAAAAGAATTATGAATGAATGAATAAATGAAATTAATGAAAAGAATTATAAATAAAACCTAATGTTACTTACTGCATATAGATACTTGTTTTTATTACAGTTTTACCGTAATAATGTAAAACTGTCATTCATACCAGTTGTTCAATTCATATGCATTTTTTAATTATTATAACAAATAAAAATGAAAATAATGGGCATTGAAACTACTTTTCTTTGGTTCTGATGTGATTTTTCTTCTACTTGTTTCTTCATATAAGCCATTTTAATTGCCAGTGCATTTTTTTCATCCAGGTCTTTTTGTTACATAGTTACATAGTTACATGACAATCTCCGTCACACTAGCACTGTTACTGTTTGGTTGGCTATAAGTACTATAGCACTAAGACTAGCACTGTTACTGTTTGGTTGGCTAGATGTAGCATAAGGGGGAAAAGGCTCCAAGGGAAAAAGGAGGGGAATCACTGGTCTAGATGTAGCATTTTAAGTAGCACTGTTACTGTTGGCTGGCTAGAAGTACTGTGGCATTGGGACTAGCACAGTTACTGTACTGTTTAGTCCACGCTGCCTCCTGCCATCTAGCCCCAGGAACTGCATCCATGTGAAGCTGATATTAATCAAACAAGTTGGGTGGTGACAATAGAATTATACAGCTGGGAGTATTACTAAAAAACTCACATATGCAAAGGTTTTTAATAATAGCAGTTGTTAGCTTGCTAAAATTACAGACAGACTGACCACCACGTAACTCAACCAGTCAGGTGCCACACCGTCACAACACAGATGCACACGGAACATATAAATTAATATGTTTGATTGGAAGCAATCTATGACTAAGTTTTCTGGCTCAGTAGCTTTACAAATTATAAAACAAATGCAAATAATGTTCAAGTGCTCTTTGTAGAAATCCCCCAGCCATATTATGTAAAGCAATATTGCTATAAAAGTCCTAGGGATCACAAATATCCATGCATATTCATTTAGGATAATATATCTACAATGTATGACTTCTTCCATGTAGCATTGAAGCCCACTGCAGTGTTGTAGTAGTAGTAATGACATGTATGTAATGACATACCATTAGTGTGAGTCACCTCACATGCCTATTTGAGGATGATTGTGAACACAGAAATAATGCTATTATGAGATTGCATCAAGGATTGTGAAATTTCTGATTGGACTGATTTAATTGGTTACAAATTAAGCTTAGAGTACTTGTAAATGTAAGATCACATCACTGTTTGCAGAATTTATTAACATATTTATTGACTGTGCTTACAGATAATTTACTTACAGTACAGTATTATGGTTCAGTGTAGTGTTTAGTGTAAGGTTTTTATTATTTTTATGATATACTGTACATATTCAGTCAGTCAGTGAGAGCTGGATAATGTGGCTCGGGAAAGAGAAGTTTGTGGTCCCCTGCTGGAGCTGCGCCCCCCACAACCTGACTACAGATAAGCGGATGAAGATGGATGGATGGATGGACTATACATATTATTATACATAAACTATTTTGGAGCTAGCTACAGCTTTCATTATAAGACCATTCAACAAAACAGTGCCATTTAGGTCTCATTGTGGTTAGGAATTCCATGCCTCCAGCATTTACAATGAATATTAATTACATGTTGTGTAAGCCCTACATCTTACTGAAAATACTGGAAGGCTTCAAAACATAACTTACACATTGCACGTCATGGGGGGTTTGACAAGCAAAAACCAACAATTGTTCCAATTAACACACATTCCTTTAGATCTGCAATGTAAAACTTCACTACAGAGATTGTGATCTGAGGTTATGGCATCACCTCCAAATTAGCAGGGAAAGACGTACTGACAAGTAATATAGCCAAGGAATGAGAAAATTAAAGCATGTGTCAACATACAGTAGGCGAGAAAAAGAAAGGTGAGATTACCAAGACAGCAGCTCTTTTGAAGCAGAGATCAAATAATGCCGTTAATTATGTCACGTTGGCTTACACTGAATCAAAAAAGGGGGGCATATCGCCGCGCCAGTGTGTCCTTTACGTAGCAAAGCGGCTTTCTGGAACCAGAGACGTGACCAGAGAATTGGTTAAGAAGAGCTTATTAATGCTATAAATACCACTGTAGTGATGAAGACTGACTCAACAAAGTTGTTTGTGTGATCAGATAAATGGTGACTACCTTTGCTGTTGGTTCAGAGGTGGAACAACAATAAAACATCCTGCCTCTGTCCCATTTCGACAGAACAGTAATGAACACGCGATGTAAAAAGGGCTAGAGAACCATCAATAGCAGGAAGAAAGATGAACGAAAGTGAATCCAGAGGATTATTGGGCATTAATACGTCACTAATTATGATTAACAGAGCAGGAGCGATGTAAAAGATATAGAACCCAGAGATACCTGTGTATGAATAGATGCAGTGATGGGTATCCCCCATTCCAAAACTCATATCCACCACAAATAAAACTACTGAAATTAACCTTGATGAAGTAATTAAACACGAAATGCTTATGAAGCACATTATTCCATGTTTTCCACAAATCACACCAATAATATTTCTTGTACTGTATTGTACAGTATATTGTGTGCAAACAAGAAAACATTTTTTTATTTCTGCTTCTTTAGAAAATGATCACGTACTTTAGATAGAGCGATTTGCCTATTCTGAAAACGAACACATTTTTCTTTATAAATGTTGCTATGTTTATGCTGTGGAAGGTCATTTGAGAAAAACAGGCATTCGGTTTTTCTCCTGGAATCATAATTGAAAAACCCAATATGTCTGGTAATAGGGTTCAATAGGGTTCCCACATTTTTGTATAAAACACAAGCTACTGACTGGTTAGCTTACCATATGCATGCACAATGTACTGTATTTTATAGGCCACCACATGGCATAGCATTCTGGCCTGAGTGTACAATTTTGTAAAGCTGTACCCAACAGAGAAGTGATGTGATTATGTAGACATGACACATCATTAGTGAAACAAATGTTTTATAACATATGTTGTAAAACCTTTGTTTAGGGGCCCCGGGCCAACGTTCTCATTTGCCCGTGGCCCCTATCATTGGATTTAAAACGTATTGGCCCGAAGGTAGTTTTTTACTATTTCTTCCTCTGAAACTTTAATTGTTCAGTTTTAGAAAAAAAAACAAAGAACATGTTTTATTATTTATTATTTAACATGTTTAATCCTTAATGCTGGTCTTTAGACTGCGACCAATTAGTCGCATTTTGTGACCATTTTTGGAGACAGTGCGACTACATTTTACAGGTGCACCAGTGCGACTTGCAAATATTTTCATGTTATATTACACTGAACAAATTTATAAATGCAACACTTTTACCCCCATTCATCATGAGTTGAACTCAAAGATCTGATACTTTCTCTATGTACACAAAAGCCCTATTTCTCTCAAATATTGTTCACAAATAGATAATCCATCCACCTCACAGGTGGCTCATGGCACATAAGGATGCAGATCAGACAGCATGAGTATTGCACAGGTGTGCCTTAGGGTGGCCACAGTAAAAAGCCACTCGAAAATCTCTATTGGGAAGTGTTAACAGTTGTTTTATTCTACTGAATGTAGACCTCTGACCTATGATTACTATTTTTAACCAATAGGCGTTAACCAATAGGCATTGGTACAACTGTTTGATTGCCTCATCTAGCTCTACCACCATTTCAAAACATGCTTGACATCATCTCACTAACCCACTGTGATTTTTCCGCCAGCAGGGTGGCTGTGAAAACGTATATGCGCACAGGGCTTCCAGACTACAGAATCTCATCTTAGAAAATTTATCTGAGAGCAAATGTTGGGTGGAGCCAGGCTACACAAGCACCACACAGGTGCAACAATCTTCCCCCTCCCTCCACTGCGTTATGAAAATTAGTGGTGCGCCTAACTTTTGATAATTTACAAACAGTGAAGAAGCAAATAGAAAATACTGATAGCTAGCTATAATTTTAATAAGAGATTGTACAGTTTGAGAAAACTTCTTATGCTCATCTCAGTCGTCAGTGGAATTTAACTCATAACCTTTATTACGGCCTTTGGGCCATCTGTATTGTCAAGCCCTTCTAAAAAAGAATCACTCAGCCTTATTGAATCGCATGCTATTTAAAATAATGAATCCTCTATCCTCTAGTTCTGATATAGTTTGTCTCTGACCCATCTGCTCACCATCCCTCGTCTGTTCCCGAACCAAACTATTCCTTTACTATTGACTAATCAGTTACCCCCACATTACCTCCCATCTGCCCTCTACTGCAACCTTGTTGTTTAGCTGTCTAGATGTCTGAGCACACTCAGCACGCATTCACCTTAAAACTAAGGCATGTGAAGATATGGGAGAGGAGTGCAGCGGGCCAACAATGGGCTCATCAGCTCACTGCCTACTGTCCAGCACGTCTCCGTCTGCCCGGCCTGCGATCGCTCAAGGCAACCTCCCACATCTCTTTATGTGTTACTGTTTAGCTGGGACGGAAGCACTACAGTAGCCTGTGACAGAAGCTGCTGGTTGTTAGTTAATTTTTCATGTCACATCATGTCACGGCTAAATCTCTTTCCTCCACCTCATCCATTCTCCTCGTATCACACCTCTTTTGCATAGACGTTTAGTCATCACATGATGACTTGCCAGCTCAAGTTCAGTGCTATTTGAAACCGGACACAACCACAACCCCACACACATACACACACACACACACGCGCGCGCATGCACACATGGTGGACGCACACATGCACACCATAATACCATGTGAAAGAACCCCAGCAGGTTCCATTGGAAACACGGTATAAATAAACACAAACAAATCTGGTAGTCCTTATGGAAATGCAGCATGGAAATGGGTGCTGTATAAAACACTGCAAATTTGCCTTCCCCTTCAACGCTCTAATATACTGGACTAAAATCCTTCTGGAAGTCCTTGCTTTTACACTGAATATGCCAGCATGCTGACTAAAAACCACATAGCAGAAAAGCAAAACCTGTATAAATGAATATTCAAGATGCCATGGTAAAAATACTAACACTGAAACACATACAGCACTAGTTAAACACACAATGACATTCTCTCAGACATCAAACTTTGGTCACTACATTTGTACCTACAGTAAGGCTTCGTCCAACAGCTGAGAGAGGCAGCGCTAACATCCAGGGGACTGGCAAGCTCCAACTGCACTACTGCTTCTGCCGCTGGCTTGCTGTCCTGTATGACACACACATACTGTACACACATTGGCTCACACCCTCACATGCATGCTTACACACTAAGGTAGCTACAGGCAATTAGCTTCTCAAATACCCACCAGCTGCACACACACTGTAGAGATCTCTGTCTCTCTACGTATTGCTATCTCTGTCTCTATCTCTCATACATTACAGACAGTAGCGCATGCTCACACTGATACACAGGGATGGAGATAGTTAGGAGGTGACACACAGGCAACCACTGCAACAGATGCCTTCCACGCACGGCAGCAGATTTAGCTTCAGGTAATTCATTGTGATTGTATCTTTACCGATAGTGACAAGGGTAAATGGGCTGGTCTACAAACAAATTTGACAGTCTGCAGTCTGCTCCAGAGCTCTGTTGAGAGCATGCACCCATAACATGGATGTATAAACATAGCCTATTATTTCCTCCTTTTCCTTGCTGCTAATCTTTATAAAGCAAAGCTTTAACAAAGTGCTGTCGGCATATCGCCCATTGCAACGTTTATTGTCTCCCACCCACTTTTGTGCGTACCTGCGCAACATTTTGTGCCGCGGAGGTGTGCGCAGAAGTGGGTGGGTCCAACCTCCCGCTTGCCGCCGTGGTGAACACCACTTTAAGTTGAATATCGGACTGTAAACAGTTATCAGCAGACGGAAGAGGAAATCTTTGTCCAGTCTGAGAATTATGTTTTCTCTAAAACAATATTAATTCAGCTGTCTAATCAAGTTGCTAATCATTATTTGTTATGTTATTATAGTTATTTACTTTAAAAAAACTACAAATGCAAATGGTTCAGTGTGAAAAACAGAATACAGCCTTAATGAAATAGTTTCCCTCATGTGTATGCTGTTAATAATTAACATGATAAATCTCTTCAATCCTTCTTTGACCCCTCTCTCTTTTTTACCATCTTACCTTAATCTCCCTATCTGTCATGTCTTACTCTATCTACCTCTCTCTCATTCTTTCCCTCTCCTCTCTCTCTGCCTGTTAGCTATTCATATCACACACCGGTACATTGCATCTTGTCAGGAGTCATCTATGGGAGTTTGGGGGATTTGGGGGATTATGAGAAAAGGTTCACCACACGATTTGTAGGATGCACCAATCAACATCGCCAACATTCTAAATAGGTGATTGCCTGTTTAAATGTCCAATCAAATAAGATGATTTCGGGACATACGTATGTCACTGGTATGTTTTGTTTTAGTATGGCTTTTCTCTCTCATAATTTACTCACACACACACAGTATAACATTTTCAGTGTTGGGCCAGAATAGCAGCATATTGTAGCAGTTTTTACACATGGAGGAAAATAGATATATATGCCTTGTCCCCCATGCTGAAAATAATCTCTCTCTAAATTGTGTAGTATACTTTAGATATGCCACAGTGAGCCAAAGGCCAGAGCTAACAGAGGCAGGAGGTGACACTGTGCCTGCTGGGACACCCACAGACACCAACCTATTCTGCCTAGCCATGACAATACTGTCAAGGCAAAAATGAACCGAGGGATGAGCGTATGTGTGTCTTCTGTTTGTGTCGACGACTGTGTGTGTGTATGTGTGTTTATGTTTTAGTGCACATTGATAGAATGGAGTTGTGACAGCTGTCCTTTTCATGCGCGCTGACATATGAAGCCGTTTCAGTGTGCCTGTCTGTCAGCAGGTTTGATGACTTGGGCGTTAAAAACACAATGCTCAATGCAATCCTCTCTTACAGAGCATAATAACTGAACAGCTGAGAGGGAACTGCCTGGTTAAGTCATGCACGCTATAACAAAAAACCACTCAGTTGAATTTTGTGATGCCTCAATGAACTAAATAATGGACATTCTAACAGGTTTTGAAAATGACACGGACACCTGCAAGGCTGAAGGAATGGTTGGAGTGGGGTGGTAGTATAGACTAGGAGTGTCACGATACCAGATTTTCACTACACGACTATCGTGGCCAAAATAATTCACGATAACGATATTATCGCAATATCTATATATATAAAAATAATGAGTTCTTCAATTTTGTTTATTTTGTGTTTTGTTATGTGAGGCTTTGTGTTTTTAATCTGTAGTAACACCATGTCCAAAAGATGGCGTGGCGTATGAAATCCTTGCTGAGATTTCAGCTTTGTGACTCAGTATAGGCTATGTGATGCAATGTTTATGTTTTCCATGGAAGGGGGAATCTTATGGCTAGACTAAAAATGCAAGGTCAAGGGTAAGTTAACCATATCAGTTGCTTGCTTTTGATAACACTCGCTTTGGGATTGGAATATTGAGTCTACCAAATGTGTTGATGGCAGCCTAAATGTTGATGGTGACGTTTTGCAATGGGGCTGCGCATGTGCTTGCTAGCTCAGGGCAGGCTATGCATGTTATCAATGAATGAGTAGCTTCTCTAGTTTCTTCAATACACAAACACGTCACAGTGGAGCACTTGCGCCTGAAACCTTACGCTATATTTAAAGTCATTAACTGGAGGCGCTGGATTGTTTAGACCAGCGGTTTTCAAACTGTGGGTTGCGACCATAGAACTATATAATAACGGTTGCGACCCACAGGTGGGTCACTGAGTTGGAGTGAGTGAGTGAGTGAGTGAGTGAGAGTGAGTAAATTAATGAAGAATATCAATGAAAAGCTTCTGCGGTTTACTATTGTGTTGTTACACTTATTGGTCGTAAGTAAGGTTGTGCCAAAATAGCCTACTTGTTCCTGATTGGATGAAATCCTTTTTAGCCACGTGCACACCATAGATTCTGGAGGGCTCTGGTCAAAAATATTTGGCGCACACACAGGTATAGCATGAGCTAGTCACCCCTAGTGTAGAAACCGCAGCGGGATCAAACAGTTAATGTACTGTAAGTGTGGAAACCGACTGAATAGTTACATTGACGTCCAGTTTGGGGATGCAAAATGCAATGTGCCATACAGTCTGCCAGAACTAACACATGCTCAATTTGTGTTGAGTTTATTTTCCAAGTCTGTCTCAAACCTACAAGAGTATTTGGCTGTGTTTCAAGATGCTGAAAATTGTACGATATCAACAGATATTGTCAAAACAGTGTCGAAATAGACTACTTGCCATGGCATATACTGTATATGATCTATGCCTATTCCAACAGTTTTGCAAAGGATTAGGCAGTACAACATGTTATTAAACTAATGTTCACACAAATAAAACATAAATTTATCTTTTAATGGTTCTGAATATATGCCAAGCATACCTTGGCTATTGGGTGTGGTATTGTGACAAAACAAAGGTCAAATCAATCACCGCCTGTAGGTTCGCACTTCGCGCCATGATTGTATGCAGCAACAGCCCACACTATTTAATGTTCTTCTTTCTTTGATGAAACGATTACTAAATATGAATTTGGCTGGATATTTATCAAATAAATTGGTTAAATGTTGCTACATTAGTGATCACACACACACACACACACACACACATAATAAATAGTCAAACAAATTCATCTCCTGTCTTGCCCGCCTTCATCTGCGTCGGCATCTCCGTGCCACAGGAAGCCTGCAGTGAGAGCCATCTGTCAGCATAATACTCACAGTATAATAGGGCAAATATACGCACAGCATGCTAGTATACACACACACATACAGTACTGTACATCAAACACTCGCCATAGTCACTTCATGGCATAACAAGGGTTACACTGGGGTTACACAAAAGCAGCAGAATGATGAGACCAGGGCAGACACCACCAGCACTGAAGACAACACAAGTGTTCTTCATATGACATGAATGACATATGAATGACATATGAATAGATACACTGTAAACCGCCCCAAGATATAGGCTGTTTATTATCCCACACACCCCCAAGAGAGCCACGGTCAATATTTTGCCACTTTGCATTTTGTGGATTTGAATCAATAATCAATTAGACAAATTCAAAGCAGGCACCGGGAGGGTGTGGGCTCAGAATACAATTACAGGGATCAGCAAATGTTGTGTCCTGGCAGGAGGAGGTGGATCTCACCACAGGGAGCATGCCGCAGGTGTGCAGAGACAAGGCGTGTCTCTCAACTCTCCCCAGCCTCTCTGTATTCTCTCTCTCTCTCTCTCTCTCTCTCTCTCTCTCTCTCTCTCTCTCTCTCTCTCTGTCTGGGGGTCTCACACTAACGCG
>JAODUE010003173.1:0-11323 GCA_027564755.1 Amblyopsis hoosieri
GGAAAGAATGTGTGAGTTTTCATAGAAAACATGAAATTGTCTGGGTGACCCCAAACTTTTGAACGGTAGTGTATGTGTATATGTATGTATATGTATGTGTGTATATGTATGTATGTATATGTATGTATGTATATGTATGTATGTGTATATATGTGTATATATATATGTATGTGTATGTGTGTATATGTATGTGTGTATATGTATGTGTGTATATGTATGTATGTATATGTATGTATGTATATATATGTATGTATATGTATGTATGTGTATATATGTGTATATATGTATGTATGTATATATGTATGTGTATGTATATATGTATATATATATATATATATGTATGTATATGTATGTGTGTATATATATATATGTATGTATATATATGTATGTATATATGTATGTGTATGTATGTATATATATGTATGTATGTATATATGTATATATATGTATGTATATGTATGTATATATGTATGTATATATGTATATGTATGTATATATGTATGTATGTATATATGTATATGTATATATATGTATATATGTATATGTATATATATGTATGTATGTATGTGTATATATGTGTGTATATATGTATGTGTATGTATATATGTGTATGTATGTGTATGTATATATGTATGTGTATATGTATGTATATATATGTATGTATGTGTGTATATACTGTATATATGTGTATATATGTATATATATGTATGTATATGTGTGTATATATATGTATATATAAAAAAATAAATCTAAATGATCAAAGAGGTATAACAAATATCTATTATTTATATTTTGATTATATGGATTGCATAAGTAAGTGAAGTCCGTCTGAGTGAATAAGCCAAGTTAATTTGCTCAAGTTATGATATAGGCTATAAAAACATTGGTGAAACAGAACTTTCTACTCAGCGTCGTGTTTATAGCTACACATGCATGGTTTAGGTGTGCCGACCATGGTGCCGACAGCGAAAACGATCAGATGGTTCATCCAATCTGCTTCTGAATTATCAGCCCAAATAACTCTTTGGCTGTGCGAGGACACATAAAGATAGTTAATAACTAATGTATCCCAGCATATTTTTTATCAATGCATGTGTAAAGTCTGCTTTTCCCTTAAACGATTAAAAAATGATGGGGAAGGCATAATGGTGTTCGCCTGAAGTATTTCTCCAAGCACACACATCCATCCTTTGACAGTTAATGTCTTTCCTCTTAAGCATTTCAGAGTTAGCGGAACTAGGCATGCTTGCATTTGGCATGCATGAGTTCTCTGACCAAGAGTGTTATGGATTGGGTCTTAATGTAGAGTAGACTAATATTTAAGGAGACAGGCAGTGAGTGAGTGGTGCCTGATCATTGACCAAGACTGCATTGCTAAATAAGAGTATGTGCTGTATCTATAACATTCATCTTCACTATTCAGATTAAGATAGAGGTGAGCAGAACAAATTTCAAAGAAATGTAGCACGCACTACAAGCTTCCTGAACATCTGATTTCTTCCACACCTCATTGTGGAAGAAATCCCGACACCAACAAGGGTCGGGGATTTTGCTAGCCTGGGTGATCTGTCCATGGAGGGGGAGTAGCGAGGAGTGCAAACTCCCCAATCAAAGTGATGGTTTCAATCACAGTGGGAATCCCAGATGTGATGGTTAAGTGTTATGGTAACAATTCTGCAGTGTCGTATAGTGTGTCTTGTATCAACAAATAGACACTGGTTTACTGTTCTGACACCAGTATTTTGCATCAGTGTGTGATTACGTACCTTAGGCTATACACGCAGATGTAATTCACACACACACACACAATGACACAAATTAAGGTAGAAAGTGACAAAGGGTGCACTGTACGATGTACGGCTATACGGTACGATGCACTGTTGCCATTTCCAGGCTTCGACATACAAAACCATTTACTGATCTCTTAACAAACATCACGGCATTATTGTGGTGATAAAAACATGGAAAAAATATTTGGAGCACCTTTCTTCCCTTCCCTTCGGTAGCATACTAATTAAACAAAGAGAGAACAGGGTCAACAATGGAGAGAGGATAGAGGGACATGTAGATGGAAATATCTATTGGATGACTGGAAGAACAGAACACATTGGAAGATGCCCCAGGTGTGATTCTGCCCTCTGGTCATCCTCCAGTGTGTTTTCCAGTGTTGGTCTCTTGTACCAATGGAAGCAAAACAAGGCTTTATCCCATGAGGCCGTGACCAAATACTGTTTATTGTATGTTTATATTGTGTGCCAACAAAAAAAATACATTATCTTTCCAACCTCCCGGACAGACACACACACACACGCGGAGGGGGGGGTTATTCGTCAATCACATTGCCTTGGTGTGGCAAAAATAAAGCGTGCTTGTATAATGGACCAGCTCCTGTAAAGCCTCCAAATGTGTCTGTTTAGGTAGTGCTTTATCTGCTGTAAATGGGTCTCGACGAAGCGTTAGCCTCCAAGCTCTGACGCATGTGGCCATAGACAATCTCAGATTCACACAATGTCATCCCAGTCTATACTAGACCAGACCCTTTTAACCAAGAGTAGAAATGGCCCTTTGGTTACAATATTCAGGTCTTGGCCAGATATTTTTCATTATATCACAATCACACTGACAGTATACAGTAACATCACCTTTAGCAACCAATTCACAGCACTATAGGAATAGCTTAAAAAATAAATATACTGAATGGATATGGTGTCGTGGCATATTGAGGCAAATGTAGTCACCAGGCTTGAATGAACAAGCAGTGCAGGATTCCAGAGTACAGTAACCTGCCAAATGCTTAGAAAACTTACATTAGGGAGGAACGGGAGGGGCAAAGCACATGTTGTGAGTGGCAGTTGCCCGCTGCCTAAGGTTTAGGCCAATATAGTGAACTGTTTAGTAATAAGGGTTTTCTAAACAAACAAGGATTTCAACAGTGGCATGCAGTACACGTATTTGTCATTCTGTCTACCTTGAGTAATGATTGCAGTTAGTGCATTCGTCAAGTCAAACTGAGCAGCGTAATCTTAATTAAGTAAATCAATACATTAAATCAATACAAGCCAAGATAAGACACATCTTTAAGGATGCGTCCGAGTTTGTTTTTGACTTAAAACGTCTCCGTCAGCAGCTCTGCACCAGGTCAGCGTACTGAGCAAGGTACATGGACATCTGAGACCACAGAGAAACCCGTATTGACTCAGTATAGACAACAAGCCACAAGACAGTGCTGTGTCAACGGTTGTCACATCTCGGCACACAGTGATCTGTTCCGGCACAATGCGCTTGTAAGGACATGGTGCATTGAGGCCATAGTCACGTGTGAGGTACAGCAGATTGTTGCTCACCAAGGACTTCCCTGTCTTCAATATTAATGTAGATGATATGACTGATGTGGTAATCATATAGATGTTTTTACATTTGTTCAATTGGTTCCACCGTTCTTTTCAGTGTTGGAAATACATGCTTAATGCTGTTTCAGGTAACCAAAGTGCCAGCAACAAGGAAGTTTCTGTATATGTCTAAAGAGCAAGAGTGCCTCCTACAGGTTAGAATGAGTTTTGAGCTTGTCCTAACTTGTTTCAGCTAGACAATGTAGTAATAGTAAACACAGTTTGTTAAATAATGTACAGTATACTGTTTAAATAAGAGTCTGACAATTTGAAACTGAAGCATTCTTTATTAATAAGTGATTTTATCACATAACAGCATTGTCAATATAATCATGCTTTTATTATCAGCACCAAAAACACAACACACTCATCAACAA
This sequence comes from Amblyopsis hoosieri, assembly GCA_027564755.1. NCBI lineage: Eukaryota > Metazoa > Chordata > Actinopteri > Percopsiformes > Amblyopsidae > Amblyopsis > Amblyopsis hoosieri. Next base: position 3,767 of record JAODUE010003173.1, read on the forward strand.
AATCGCTGACTGTCAGGCTGTGTGGGAAGGAAGGTGTGTGTGGAGGGGCGGGGGAGGGGGGGGGGGGGGGGTGATTGTTAGTCCACAGTTCACTGGTTTGCTGTGGTCACATGAAGCCATTTTAAATAACATGGCATTTTAGAGAGCAGTGACATGGAACTAATACCATTTCATGTGCAATAGAGAAGACCGTAGAGAGTAACTTACTGCAGGCAGTAAGGTCAGTTGAATCTATCATCTTGATTCAGCACCGTGTGCTTTTATTTTCAACATTGAGGCATGCTCTGTCCCGTGTACCGCTGTGCACCACATATAGCCTAATACGGTTGTTTTTAATTTTTAACCAGCATAAACAAAATTATTAATTCATACTTTATACAAATGACACGTGAAAATTACTATTGTTAAAAACCATAAAACTAACAATTGATAAGATAAGATGTTGTATTGTACACTCAAATGTAGCACTCTCTATACACTGCAGAATTATTTGTTGCTTTTAAGTAAATATATTGTTCCAATGCCTATTTTTATATAGTTTTTTCATTGTAAACACATAATGTTGTACTTTATTTTGATAAAAAACATCTTAGTAATATACATTGGCAATGTGCACGTCCGTCCGTCCGTCCGTCCGTCTGTCCGTGTCTGTGTGTGTGTGTGTGTGTGTGTGTGTGTGTGTGTGCGTGTGTGTGTGGGGAGGGGTTCTAAGACTTAAATGTATAGGTCACAGCAAAAATATCCAACAACAAACAAATTAACTTAACATAGCAACAAACACACAACATAGCACAGACACCCTGTCTTACACTGAAGTGCATTGACCAAACAAAGATTCAGCACAGTACAAACCCACAGGTAGTTAGATAGTGGTCAAAATGTCAGTACGGTAATGTGTACATTGTATGCCCTCAGTTCATGCTAGAGTGTGTTTTATAGTGCAGTATTTTTTGAGTATTTGCACATTGTATCATACACCACAGTACTGTTTTCTAACTAAAACGTCAAAATAAAAAAATACAAATAAAAATGTAAACATAAGAGTAAGAAAGGAGCATCTTACAATAACGTAAAATCTTATTCTGTTGTACAAATGCAAAGCATTTTTGCTCTCATGCTACAGTGACATGAACCTGTGTGCCTGCCTTGTACTGTAGGCATGCCGTGCTCAAAGTCATCTGTCGTACAAGAGGGACGCCTTGTGGTCAATCAGGTGCATTTCAAGTGGATTTTGAACCTTCTAAAATGTGCATCTTTGATTTGAACTTTTTGAATTGAAGACAGTTGTTGAACTGACCGTTGACATGGAAACCACAAAAGCTCCACATCTGCATTGCCCTTATTGCCTTTTGCTATCCAGGATGGCCCTCCAGTCATCGGACCAGGAGAGCAGGCGTCTCCGGGCTGGGTCTGGGGGAAGGTGCTTGTTGTGACAGGCAGTGAACAGGATGTGCTCCCATGTTGGCTGGGGCTCCACACCTGTTATGGCGACACACAAAACGCTGCATAACAGATATAGTGTGTGTCGACCAAAACCACGCAACATTTCCCAGCATTAAAATTAGCAATACAAAAGATGTTGGTCGTTGCACTCCTCCTGAGTTCTGAGCATTTAATATCTACAACAACCCCTATCTGTCCTAAACTTAAACTGTTCTCTGACCCTTCCCTTGCAACCACACACGCTCTCATGCATAGTTTTTTTTCAAAATATAAAATTATATGGAATGCAAATGTGGGGTTCAGGGGGCACTATAACACAGTCAAGGACTCCACCTTTAAAAAAAAAAAAGAATAAAAAAATAAAATAAAAAAACAGTTCACCAAGGATGTCTGGCTTGTCATCTATGAGGATGTCTCCAGACACTATGGTTTTGTCTCTGGTCAAGATGACCTGCTCCAGAAACGGTTGGCCAAAGTGCATCTCTACCCAGGCATACTGGAGGAAAGCACAGTACACACACGCACACATTGCAATCTGATTATAACACGGAGCTACATCCATCACATCCGTGACATAAAGATTAGCACAACATTGACTCCATATACACAGGACACGTCCTAATGTTCAAAAACTGCCAGATCTTTCTAAAGACATTATTTTTAAGTGTCTCAGGACATGTATCTGTAGCTGCAGTAGCAATTGTGTTTAATCTGACACTAATTAACTGCACTTAATGTCCAAAATTTTAAGCATTTAAGACTTGACATTTAAAACTTGATGCTGTAAACCAGATACGACGCAACACAAAATGTGTCCTGTGTGTACCTGATCCTGCTGTAAAATCAGCAGAAAGCTTACTGTACCTTTTCATAGGGGCAGTGTTTGTATAGTTGTATAGGGCTGGTGCAAATAAAGACATCTGTGCTGGAGAGAGAAATTTCAAAATGAAAACATGTTAGCATTGATGAATGATATCTTCAGGTTCATGCTGGTACTCTAGTGCATTAAGCATTTACAGCGATATTTTAACAAAGAGTGAGATGAGGTGGATCAAACCTGAGATATTTTAATTTCAGCACACAGTCTGTTTAATTAGACTATAATCCTTCCAGAGCAATGAATGGCTGGACCCCCCCCCCAGTGTCTTTCTTTACTATATAACCTAACATTTTGACTAAACCAATAACTTCTCTACCTCATAATGCCCCCACTAACAGAGGTTTTCTTTGACAATCATTTACTTCTCTATCTCTATCCCTTTTTAATTACAGATAAATAACAATCATATCTGTCCTGGTTTGTTAAATCAGCTCTTACTAAATGAAGCATTTCCTTTTGCCGTTAGCAATTATTTGGAGGATTTACTGATATGTTTATGTTGTAAAATGCAGATGTCACGTAGTATGTCTGTTTGCTAATGACAACTGGTATATGACCTATTCAGATATTGACAAATGTATTATATGTCGCTTTGGATAAAAATCCTCTGCTAAATGCTGTAATTTTAATCGGAACTGCTTAAGTTTTGAATTCTGCCCCATGTTGCATCATGGAAATGCATTGACTTTATTATGATGATGGCTTATCTTCCTTCCTACCGCAGCCGCAGCCTACTTAAGGGTAACATTGCTACACACACCATTGTGTTGAGGGCTTGTTGTCCTAAACATTATAACACAAAACCATATGTGCAGCACTGATGTTGATTAGTGGCTTGTTCTAGGCATAATGCAGCAAAAAATATATAAATAAATAGAAAAAACACAAATCCTGCATGAGTTGATATGGGAAAGTAAAGGGCATTGCTGGTGCAATGTGTGGCCAAACACATCCTCTTGTTGGTAAACTCACGTTTCCTTTGATTGCATGCCATGTCAAATGATAAAGTTCACCAGTAAGGCACTTTCAAAATATGAATACTGAACCATTAATATCATCAATATTATTAGCAATGGTCTTTTAAGTGTATGCCTACTGTAACCACATCCTAACTTGCAGGGTCAGCTCCAATGGAATTCTCCCTTTGCACGTTAACGTGCAAATTATTGTGACACCAATTTTCTCTGGAATTTGATTGTCAACGATGACACTTTGAAATAATACACAAAATCTAAAATCTTTATAAATACATATACCCATAATAACGTACATTTTATGATATTACACTGAAATGTACAATATAATGTGCAATCAGATCGCACTTCCCTCTCTATGTAAATAAGCACGTAGCATAGTCCAGGGGTTCCCAAACTTTTCCACGCCGAGGCCCCCTAATAGTATTAGCTTCTGGCCGGGGCCCCCTATTGCAATATGTTTTAAAAACCCTTTCCTTCCATTTATTTAATGCAATAAAGATTTATTTGTATTTCAAATATTTTATCATTCCATTGGATTCAACATGATGTTTTCTTTTCTAAAGTTTATATGCAATGTTTGAGTTGAGTTTAACAACATGAGTGCATACAGTAACCAGATCAACACTGACAATTTGTGATTAAGCGTTTTCCTGGCAGGCAATTAATTCTAAAATAATTTTTAAATATAAATAAAATATTTACAGAATTAGCTGAGGCCCCCCTGGCGCCCCCCACTTTGTAAACCACTGGCCTAGTCTACTGGTAGCCTATAGGCTACATACTGTTTGCTTAATCGGCAGTGGGAAGCATAAACACCCTGTACCTAATCTGCCAGAAGGGAAAACACAGCCTAATATTTTATGTGTCAATATTTGGAGGTGGAAGGCAAAGCTCTCGATCTACCAGGCAATTTTCGTTCCTACCCTCACCTATGGTCATGAAGGGTGGGTCATGACCGAAAAAACAGGATCACGGGTACAAGCGGCCGAAATGGGTTCTCTCAGAAGGGTGGCTGGCGTCTCCCTTAGAGATAGGCTGAGAAGCTCAGCTATCCTTGAGGAACTTGGAGTAAAGCCGCTGCTCCTTTGCGTCGAAAGGAGCCAGTTGAGGTGGCATGTGGTAAGGATGCCCCTGGGCGCCTCCCTTGGGAGGTGTTCCAGGTCTGTCCAGGACAGCAGGCCTAGTCCTGGGTCGGGGAAGACCCAGGACCAGGTGGAGAGATTATATATCCACACTGACCTGGGAACGCCTCGGGATCCCCCAGTCAAAGCTGGCTAATGTCGGGAAAGGAAGTTTGGGGTCCCCTGCTGGAGCTGCTGCCCCCGCGACCCAAGTCCGGATAAGCGGGAGAAGATGGATGGATGGATATACGTCTGATATTGTTGTCTGTTGGCATGCGATTGAGTAGATTATGTATCTTAATTTAATGACTTGTGTCAGTTGAGTGGCGACCCTTCAATATGGCTGGAGACACAATATTGCAATCACAATGCCAAAAGAATGTCTGTGGTCATAGGATACCAATCAGACCACCTCCGAATGTGCTTTGAGCGATCAAATCTCAATGCCTCCTCAATGCGTCTTAGGTGCGTTCTCACCTGTATGTAGAGCTGGCCACATGTCATCCGATCAACCAAGATGCATGTTTAATGTCAGGTGTGAACAGGGCCATAGACTAGCCTAGCCTATGCAAAGCCCAGTTGGTCCCATCTGGCATTTGAATGGGATTTCACTCACAAGTGCACAAATGAGAGGAAAGATATTACTTTGAGGAGGTTCCATAGAGGCCTATACAAATAGGCAAGTTGATGTGCTTGGTCTGGTGATTTCCTAAATAGCCATATGTTATTCACGTATTTGTAGTGTTAGGATACAGTGGTGTGCTGAGCAGTGAAGGGCCGTGATTTGATTATTCAATTCACAGGATCGACACCCACAGTGGTTTTCATCCTATGCATCTCATGCCTAATTCACCACTCAAGTCTCAAACAAAGGCTGTGCTTAATTGACATGTATTGCCCACTCCACCACACCTGTCGCATTTGTCCCAGATCATTGTATTCCCCCATACCCAGCTGTGTCTGCTGTTAGGCAGCTAAAGGCCGCACTCTCACTGGACACAACCAAATTTTCATTTACCTACGGGGGTGCCACTGCTTGTTCCCCTTTTGTTACCTTTCCAGCTATGTCCGATAACTTACTGTATAGCTGCAGACCTTCCTTTGTTCATTAGAAATGTGTGGTGGAGCATATTACTTGTGAAAGCATATGTTTTTCCCTTGCTGTGCACCATTATATTATTAAAACCTGCTTTCCTGATTTAACGCTACGTTTTTGAGGTAGTAAATTATTAGTCAGCTGCAGAACCATGTTGTTAACATTGCTCATGGTGTGGTTACCTGCAGGCCTATGGATTTTTGTTTTGTGTTGGCCTATGCGGTTGGTTGTGTTATTCTTTGTATTATTTTATTGGCATTGCTGTTATTTGAATAGCACATTGGCTACAATGTCCTGCAGAATGTGTAGTTCTGCTGCTCTTATTTTGACTCTCATTTGTTGGGTTGGCCTGAAAATGTCCACCCATTCCATTTGTTCTGGAGCCAACAATGCTAACTTGTTTATAAATATATCATTAATTTTTATGTTTACACATAGTCTACGTATTTTTCATACATATACACCGGTATATACATTTCATACATATACCCATACTTTTCATACATATACACCGGTAAATACTTTTCATATACCCATACTTTTCATACATGTATACATACTTTTCCATATTGGCCATCTCCTTGACAGCCTCAACTCCTCCTGGCAAGGGATCCAGTTCTTTGAAAAAGCTATTGGACTCCCAGATGCTAATAGCCTTGTCCTAAATGCGATGCACAAATACATAACTTATAAACTGTGTTGTGTGTGTGTGTGTGTGTGTGTAGGTGTGTGTGTGTGTGTGTATGGTGAGAGGGGCAAGAACAGGACATTATTGTATCCGTTCAGTTATCATTGATGGAAAAGAACATAATCAACATAATGTCCTCCTAGTCTTAAATTGTCTAGGATATGAGCCACAACGATAAGCATGAATGGAACACTATGACAGTTAATTATTAACGCTAAATCGAATAAGGAGTCAAGCCCTTTTGAAAAAAAAAACATATACAAACACCCAAATTAAACCTAAATAGAAATAGCCTAAATGCAATAATCGCGATAAACCAGACAATCGTCTCACGCTGGCAGCCTGGCACTTTAAATTAATTACTGATAGCCAAGATACTTACACACAGGTCATTCTTTAGTAGCCCATATTGCGTTGACACCCAGAAACCTCTCCTGTCATCCAACGCGATGTAGGGTTCATCGGGGTATTTAGCACGGTATTTCTTCAAGAAGCCCCCCTCGAAGTCTGCCAGGACCCCGTCCATATCCACTAGAACTCGCAATCTCTTACCAGGAGAAGAGGACATGTTTGCGGAAATCCACTTAAACGGCTTGTGTAGTAAGGCTTTCTCCCAGGCTTTCTCCCTTCCGTGCAGGCGAACTGCTCTGGAGAATAATGACATTGTTTGTTGACCGTTAGCTGGCAAATTACTTTTCCTTCGTGATCAAGAAAGTCCGCATTAGATCGAATGGTGGTTGGTTATTCAGTTGGTTCATCCATCAAACCTAATATATATTTCAACTGAATGGAATACATAACGATTTCTTGACCGATGCAAAATTATAGCAGCTACTTTATTACTCTTAAATATGAAGTTGCATTGGTATTTTACATGTATGGGGTAAGTGGGCCACGCTCCCCGAAAGCAAAGTTACGCTAGCTGCCAGGCTAACAGCTAGTCACCTAATAAAAACAAGTGTGACATGGCTTTAACACACAGTTGATCCTCGTGGCGATCGCAGAGCCATTGCCACTGCCGGTGTTACGGTTTAAGTGGTGACCATGTTAACTGGTGACATTTCCAGATGCGGCGTAGGCGTAGCGTTTGGATCAATGGCCCGGAATGATAGTGTTGCTGACTGTGGAGATGCCTGTTCGAAACACCGCAAACGTCAATAAATCTTCATGTTATTCGTATTTGTCTCATGATCGCGTTTAATGTTTGTACCGTACTACATATGATATGCTAAAACACGTGAAACAGTCGGAGTCGTTTGTTGACACCGCGGCTCGAACGCAGTTGATCGTATTTTTCTTTGACAGAGTGCAGTGCGCACAGATTAATTTGTGAATGTGATACATCTGTACCA
>JAODUE010003174.1:0-11323 GCA_027564755.1 Amblyopsis hoosieri
TGTGTGTGTGTGTGTGTGTGTGTGTGTGTGTGTGTGTGTGTGTGTGTGTGTGTGTGTGTGTGCGTGCGTGTGTGTATCATCAGGCCTCACACTGTTTTTAAAAGATTAGGTTGCCTTAGTACATTGATATAAATTGCGTATAAATGCAATTTTAATGGCCTTGCTCATGAGACTGCCAATTTTATTGAAATCTTTTTTTTTTTTAAAGGCTTTTATTTACTCATGCCAAAGTTGCCACTTTGTATTTGTATGTGTTTTTTTTTATTTTATTTTCTTGTATTTAATAATCTGACAGGACAAGATGATTGTCACTCAATATACTGGTGTTATTTTATTTTCCAAAATGTGCCTGAGTGAAACCACTAAATGATTCAAAACAACTGCTGTAAGATCTTGTCTGTGGTAATCAAGGAAGTATTATAGCTTGAATAAACACTGTTCAACACAAGTTACATTCTTGTTTGTTAGTTTGCAACAAACGGGTGTCAGTCAGCTGTTGCACCTAGTAGTGAATGATGTGCACACCACAAATGTATCCTATGATAATGGCCTGTGTTCCTGGGCATTGACCCATATACAGTTGGTCACAGCTTTGTGTTACATTAGTGTATTAATCCAAAATCAATCTCCTAATGTTAGGGTTCTGTGGTGGTGTTTATTTGAGATATGAATCAAATGCACAAAATTACATACATTAATTCTATGACATGTAACGTGAATGTATCATACAATATACGTACTCGCTTGTTCTGAATGTTGACCATTAACAATGTTATCAGGTCAGTATTGCTAGCACTAACTATATGGAAACACAGGCCCCCAGCAGACATCAACACCATATGCTTTCACACTGATGAAAACAGCTGTGTGAGTTAGCAAGTAAAATATTCCTAGCATCCTCTAAGCCTAGTGTGATGAGATGCTTTGTATGCAGGTCTGGTTACCCTGATTAACCTAATAAGAACATAAATTCAATTAAGGACGAGGCTCCCCACACAATATCCAAAACAAATATTTAATTTAGAATTAATTTGGTTATTTTTGTTTGTCATTCAATGCAGGAAAAGATGGTAGAACATGTAAAGGACAACAAAGCAATGGCAACCAGCCACTTCAGTAACTGCTTTCAATTTGTGTCTAGTGGAGGGGTTCTCAAACCTTTCAGCTCGCGACCCCCAATATAACCTGTAGACCTGTATAGTATTTTACTTTTAAAGGCTAATAGCAAAGTACATCAAAGTAATGTATAATGTACTATTACTAAAAGTTATGGCTAATATATGCTATTTCTAATCATTTAAAAATATTTCATCTCGTGACCCCCTCTGCTGTGCCACGACCCCCGGTGGGTCCCGACCCCCACTTTGAGAACCACTGGTCTAGTGGATTTGCTGGAACTGTTAACAAACCATTTCTTGTTCTACGAAAGAAGTCTTTGTTCCTTTGAGTCTCACAGTATCACAGAATCAAGTGGCTGACTCACGCCTTGCAAAATGAGGGCTCGTAAAATCAGAGAGGAGAAGACAGCAGGGCAATTCCCTTTTTGAGTCAAAGTAGTGCAACACATGGCGATTAATAGGCAACGTTCCAAGGTGCAGACATCTGTGGAATGCTAGCTGTCTGGCCCATATCTTGACACAGGCAGATCATTACTGTTGCTCGTTGCCCAAATGAGAGAAAATATTTATAATGGGCTATATCTTTTCTCCACGTTGGCTAAATATCACTAATGTCCAGCTACTATGCTTATCATGGCACCTTCATACGACCCAGGCCAAGCAGCATTTGACAATGCTATTTGCATATCCTTCAATAAATATCTTTAGAAATATTGACATTAGGCGTACTCGTACATGTTACTTGTAAATATACACTGCATCTTTGTCTAATTAGTGATGACACATACTATTTTGAGTGCCGCGGCCTCATACTGCTTCCACCTCTTTCTTCTCTGGAAGGTCATTTTTATTTCTTTGGCGGCTGTATGGAACAAACACAGCCGCAGCACACATTTGTATGGTTTGTCTGCAGCTGTTGACGGGAGCATGCAGGCATTCGCTCCCAGCACGGTCACCCATAGGCAGAGAAAGGAAGGGCAAAGTTTGTACACTTGTGAATATGCACACACACCGCAGGAGACCTTAGGAGACAACATTCTTATGGAGGAACTGTTGCTTTTGGCTGATGTACTTAATGTGCTTTATAGGGTTGGAGATACATGTAGATAGCTTTGTCACTTCTATTGTGAACAAAGCTATTTTTAGATATTTTTTTCTAATCTAATTTGTAATAAGTATAAACAACTTATTTTATTATACACAGTTCTGTTGTTTTGATTTACACCAGACATCTCAATATCATTCAGTGTGTATTCAGGGTAAATGTCCTTGGCCATTTCATTTTCATTCAAGCCCTCGGCTGTGTGTGTGTGTGAGAGAGAGAGAGAGAGAACCTAATCTTGTACAGTAGATGGCAGCAACACCCTTAACCAATCTGTCTCAATGGAAAAGGCTTTGTTTTACCTGTCAAGTGGCCTGCCAGCTGAAATTTAAATTAATTGAAAATTCTCTCTTGAATAAAATGAAATTCCATTGTAAATGTGAAATAAATATGTGTAATAGAATGGGATTCTCGCTGTCTGACCTTATAAATAATATCCGCCCTGCACACGAATATTGCCCAAAATGGGCAATAGTCTCGAACCGATGATCCATACATACATTCACACTAATAATCCTACCTGGAATTAAATCCACTCTATGCCAAAGATATTGCACTTTATTACCGAAAGGACAACATGAATTTAAATATTATGAACATGACATAGTCTTAGTCATAAAGCTAAATATGTAAATTGGCATTTTCTTTCAACGTACTTGGTCAAGTTGCAAATATACTTTCAAAACATGACTATTTCTGCACTTTTCTTAAGGCTGTTATTAAGCGCTGACTTCACTATTTTGGCACGGGGCTGCTGATTATGTAAGTCATTTACATTCCCTCTAATTCAAGAGTGACTGGCTCAGCAAAGAGAGAGATGTTGAGCCTCACTTCCAGGCTCCCAGCAGGCCAAAACTGAAGGGCACGACTTCTAAGAGAAATAAAACCTCTTACCAAGCCTGCCGTTTCCATGTGTCGGTTTTCGCAGCGTGTCACAGGTGTGTTTGAACCCACTTAAGCTCCTGTTGAGGGTGCAGCAAGGGTTCAAATCCCAGAATGGCAAGTATTACAGATGTGTTAATTTAGCATAGTTGCCTGCTCCCACAAAGCATCGATGGACAACATCTGGCTCTCCGTTCAAGCACTTTCTGGATCATCTGCCAGGCAGAAGACATTATGTATCTTGAGATGTTTAGATCTTCAAGGTGCGCTGACAATCTGAAATTTGATCTTCCTCTGGGCGGGTGTCGACATTTGGTGCGTGGAGGCAGAGTTTGTCTTTGTGGCCAAATAAATTGGCTTGTTAATTAACCTAAATAAATTGCCACTGTATCATGCACCATGAATGTACAATATGTGATCCAAGAATATATGTACATATATATATTTTTTTTTTATCTGAAAATGCGTGACCCCACAAATGTTTCCTTTAAGGACCCTGGATATGGGGTAAAATATTTTTCTCATTTTGACAATTTTTAAGTATCCCACACTTTCAATTTTCTACATGAACCTAGATTTAGCCTCTGAAGAAATTTTTTTATAATCTGAAAACGCCCGACCCCTTAATAGTTTCACCTAGAAAATTGAATACAACAAAATTTCCCATTTTAACAAGTTTTCAAATGTACCGCACTTGGTTACAAGTTTCAATTACAATTTTTAGGTTTTATATTTACATTACACTGTAATCAGATTTAGTATTTTACAATCTAGTTTCGAAGCGAATGTGGGATACTTAAAAATTGTCAAAATCTAAATGTATTCCGTAGTCGTTTTCAGATTATAAAAATGGTCTTCAGAGGCTAAACATAGTTTCATGTAGAAATTTGGAAAAATATACAATTCCAAGCAAGTGTGGGATATTAAAAAATTGTCAAACTGAGAATTTTTTTTTTCCATATTCAGGGTCCTAAAAGAGTTTGTGGAGTCAGGCATTTTCAGATTCAAAAATCTGTAGAACGAACAAATCAAGACACCCTAATGCAGAGTATCAGCGTTGGGCAAGTTACTCAGGAATAGTAATGCGTTTCTATGTACTTATTACTCCTTCAAAAAGTAATAATAATTCTTTACTTAAAAATGACTCATTACATTACTATATTATTTTCACAATCACTACCCTGCCTTGCCCCATCTAGAAAATGAGAACCTGCAGTTAGCCAGTTAATTTTAGAATTGAATCCTCTTCATTGGAACAATAACTAACCTTATAGAGGTCAACAATCAGCCAAAGTGAAAACATTGTAGCCTCTCAAACTAGATGATTGGACAGGCGGGTTCAATTAGCCTACCCTCATTTTATAGGATCAGCAAAATATTAAAGGCACGTCTCATAAAATGGAAGTCTAGGGGGGGATGAATCTCGTTCTTGTAACGCATTAATGCAGCATTACTTGGATTATTAATTGGAAAACGTAATTTGTTACACTACTTACGGAAAAAAAGTTATGATATTACAGTAACTAGTGTACAGTAAACAGTATACAGTTTACGTATGCTCAAGTTTCCTTGTATTATTCCCATATTCTATGGAACCAAATGTATACATGCACGTGTAATGATCATATGTGTCTTCTCTGTAAGGTGTCACAGGTGCATATATTGTACATAACCAGGTTTTATTCAATTAAGCTTCCGTATACCTGCTCATTTCAGGTAATGGTAGTGGTAGCATACTGTAAACCCACCCACCCAATCCCACATTAAGACAAGCTGTAAGGACCTTCTACCACGTTTACCTGGGTGCTTCACTGCGTCTTCATGACCCCCACATATCCTTCAATAGATGAGGAGAGGCGGGGCAAGCTGCTGTTGGCAGGCACTGCCTCACTTCTGGTGTGTGTGTGTGTGTGTGTGGAGGGGCAGGGGGAGGGGGGGTGTGTGTCAGCGTCACCTTGGTGCCCGGCTGTCCACGTCCGCCCTGCAGCCTGGCCCTGTAGCCCACCTGGGGCAAGCAAAGGCCTCTGGGAGCCTCTGTTCCTGCTGCATGCATCTGCTGCACAGGCACAAGAGTCTGTTGCTCCCCATCATAGGAAAGGGGGAGGGGCATCACCATAACTACCCCTGCTAAACAACAGCACACGGGCAGTCACCTGAATGTGTGTGTGTGTGTGTGTGAGAGAGAGACCCTTCCCTTCACAGCACAGACAATGATCTTCCCTGAGGCTGCTTTCTGCTTTCCATGTGATTCATGTCCCTGACACTGCAGGACATCAGTGCAACACGCTAATGAATGAATGAGTTCCATGGAGCGCTGAATTAAATGGCAAAGGCAAACCGGCCCTAGGACGTCTCAGTGGAGCTGTGTCTCACATTAAGGTTATGTAACAGAAGAGAACATGCATATGTGCATGCGATTTCTAATGCAGAGGACCAATGTAGCCCACTATCTTTTTTCCGTTTGTATTTTTCACAACTGCATCATGCCGACTTTGCTCGTTTTAGGTTTACAGAGGTGTGTGCTTTTCTTTGCCATGTTTTTGCCTTGTGTGTTGGTCATCTGTGTGCGCTATACCTACTGCATAGCACACACATTATGAAATATTGATTTATGAAGGGGTTGCATCTAGATATTGCGTATTATCTGGAAAATGGAGAATCTTTGAATTGAGTAAGAATTGTTTATTTCCGTTACTTCTAAATATAATTCAATCTTTAATGTGACCTGACTGTATTTGTTTTCTGACAGCTTTCAAACGTTTTATTGATGTTATACATTTTTAAATGCTGTCAGGGTGATTTATGGTTTGTCATTTTCAGTGCAGCAACACAATTTAGTCTTTAATTAAATGTCTTCATTGAAATAACTTCATTCACAAAATCCATGCATCTCGGTCATTTTTGCAGCTCTTGTTCAGGATCCTGAAGAAAGCTTAAATGTAGCTGATTTTAACAGATGGGGTCATATTGGCACTAAAATCACTACAACAGATAGCCCTTGAATCTATTACCATTTCCGTGCACAGCATCTTGTTGTACATGCTACTATACTTGGTTGATATAAGAGGATGTCCTGCTATGCCGAGAGTAATGCCATTTATTGTGTAGTTGCGCTATGCAGTGAATACAGGGAGGATCCTAAGTGACATTCACATAGGTGGTGTAATCTATGGCTGTTGTCACTTTTGTACCTTTGGGGTTGCCAGCTTTAACGGCGTCATCGTACAGGCCAAAAGAGACAATCCAGGAGCAGAGAGGTAGTGTCTGTATGTGTGTTTGTGAAACAGAGAGAACCACTGGGCTTTTTGGCAAGAGGAAGTGTAGATATAATCCACATGGTCCCCCAAATTAAATTGTATTCGATTCCCAGACTTCCCAGATTCATTCTCAACAGTGTTATCTATTAAAACTATAACATACCCTTGCATTTATATGTTCTTGTGAGTTGTGGTAACTGAGGTAAATAGCAGTGTTACTGTAAGGTGCATTAAATCATATCATTCACTTAACAATAAGCCATAGTTACTTGGACATGCAGTTATATGCATTGTATGTATTTCCACTGTGGATGATGCCAGTTAATGACTTAGCGTACTGTAAGGTCCCTTCAGAACAACTGTAACGACACACTGTAACACGTAAATAGCTAGGCCATAGCTCCCTGAAGGAATGGTATTAAATATCAGTAATTTTATATAAGTGGATGGAAACGCATCTTAGCTACTATAACTATTTATCTCTGTGAGCCTGGATGCTCACATAGGTCACACTCTGATTCATAGTGGAATCATTCCCGCAGAGAAAATTGACAATATGGAGACAACAGGCGTGCAAGGGCTGTGCGAGGCTTTACTTTCCCTCTCATTGCATTCCCCTCACCTTCGCCCTCTCCATCTCCATCGCTATTGGTGTCTCGCTCTGTCTCTCTGGGTCATTCTCACTCAGCATGCAGCTCAATGCACCCATCGTTTTGTCTGCAACTCTGTGGAGTCTGACAACAGGCTTCTTATGATGCTCAGATCAAAATAAATTAGGCCTGCAGCACTCACTCATTTGAGAGACATGCTGACAATATTAGCATTAGCATGCTCTTTGTTTACTATACAGTTGTTAAGTCCCAGACCGGTCTTGTTTTGGGGAGGATGAGTGACAAGCAATTGTGTTGCTGGAAAATGACCTCTAACACATGGAGAGTACTGTAACACACCACACAGTATGAACCTGTAGTCTCCAGCAAAGCTATCGTGTCTATATTTGTTGAAATATAGACATGATGTGGTTCCTCCTGTGGTATTGTGGACTCTTCAGGCTTATGCAACATTTTGAGTGTGTAAAGATTCCAGAAATATGGGCCATGGTGTGAACTGTAATGGCTAACACAGCAGTGGTATAGCCGCTCTTCTTTAGCCTACAGCCTATCTAACTGCATCTTATTCTTTTTCTGGCCACTGGATTGGATTTGAATTTACATCTAGCCACTGAGCACACTACTGTAAAATGAATTTAGTGTCATGTTTATGGAACTATTCCTAGACAGTCTTTGCCTTGTTGTCTATTGCATTATTCGACTGAAAAAAATACTGTAAACTCACATGTTGTGAAGACTTGAAAATAGCCTATCATGAAAATAACCCAAAACAATTGCTATTATTAAACATTCAAATGTGCTATGAAAACAGCCTACACAAGCCTACAATGACAAATTGTTTTCTCCATTTAGCTATACCCATACCGTAAAAATAGAAACTGGGATAACAAGGTGTTTTCACAACCCTCTAATTTCAAATGTATCTGTGCCAGCAAACTGCAACTATCTTGTTATGCTGGAAAACTGTTTTGTCACTGGTTGTCATACAGCACCCTATATTTGTGTCAATATGCCATGTCTTGACTAACCGTGTGTGTGTGTGTGTGTGTGTGTGTGTGTGTGTGAGTGAGTGAGAGAGAGATGTGATGCATTGCAGGAGATATAAAACTTAAAAATAACATGTTGGATGAACATGACATGAATAATACTGTTTTACAGTCATATACAGTTTGGATTGTTTAGAAAATGGTTTAGTTAATTAACTTTTTATTATTGGGGGAATGTTTAGCACAATTAAGCAATTACACACCAATATCACATTTTAGAACAACAATTAAATAATTTCAAATCTACAGTATTTTGGATTTTGGTTACATACAGTGTATATATTTTGTGGCAGCCATCCTTCCAGAAGTTTTTTTTTTAATCCTAAACACACATATTCGAAGATCCTTAGAAGTTATATTCTATCGCCTGTAAATAACATGTCTCCTCCTGCCTCATACGTTCCTTTATAAATACATAATGTCCCGGTGAAACAATATTAAACTTAGATTAACTGTTTTCATCCTGTGGTGGACCGAATAATCTGAGTGGATCTGAAACAATGAATGAGGAATAGCCATTAAGCAACTGGGTGCAGTGCTCTTGCCACAAATACATCTACGGGAGATTGGCCACAACAAAGGCATTCACAGACAATCCAGGAGGATTTGACTGTTACAGAATGAACTTCTGAGTCAGATACAGGATGCTTCATATACGTAGTGCAAGGTTCTCAGCATAATACATGTTTTTTATGTGTGTTTTCACATTAGTTTTAAGAGATATAAACATTAATTTACGACACTTTTTATTAAATGGCTGTTCTTTAAGGCATTCATGTAGGGTATTACAAAATCCTACAAGAATGTTTTAAGCATTGAGATCGTTCAGATAGTTCTAAGTTAGTACAGTAATAGATATTTGTCACTGTGTATAATTTTCGGTAGTTCCAAATCCAAATTTAGGGTCTGCATATTGAATGAGCAAATGTAATTGCTTCACATATCACAGTATTGTCTGCACAGCTGCACTTTACAACCACATATACATTTATATTGAAGTGATTTTTACAGATAACACTATTCTGTACACGGTGCAGATACAGTAAGATTGCTTTTGCCAATGCACATGCATGCATGTATAAAAATAAACAAAAACTTAGATTGCTGAGTCTGCTAAAAAGACTTTAGGGAGACAAGAGAAAACTAGAGTAAAATGGAGCTGGAGGCCAAGCTCAAAACTGTGTCAAGAGGTGCTTCACCAGCATCGTTCAACTAAGACTGTATTTAAAATGCTCTGCTCCCATCATATCTGCAGAGTGATGTCATCATCACTTATAAGCTAAACTAACACAGCACTATTTGCTACCATCACGGCTCAGTGTTGACGCCTGTGTGGAAATGGTATAAGAAGCATTTCTATACTGGCCACCATGGGAGAGACCAGAGCCAGCAATGCTGAGCGTGGCAAGGATGGAAAGAAGGCTCTGGTGGTTCACCGTGATTGAAACACAACACACGCAGTCAAAGGATGAGACGAGAGAATTGTTTAGCTGACAGGGAAAAAAGAAAAGACTAGCAGAGGAGCGAGATGAAGGAGAGATATATTGGAGAGGAAGGTGACTAAGTGGTGGTCAGACACTATTAGAAGTGTCACAGCCAGAGTGAGGGTGCCTGCATGACAAGCCAGAAAACATCCATTCACAAATCTGTGTAGGTGATGTCACACTATAAGACCATACAGTTTATACTCATGGTTAACCGGTTTGGGTGAGGTTCACATGTATGAAACCACTGTAATAAATAAACGTAAGCATCATATTAATAAGCACTTAGCTCTTAACTGCTTCGAGTCACATTCCTATATGCTCATTATATTTTCCTCAATGTTTATTTTTACGCCCTCTTGTCTGGTATATCAGCATCCATCTGTTTATCAGGGGACTGCTTTTTGTATCTTTTTCAAGCCAAGACGGTCTCCTCAATGTAGATAGTAAAATAGCTGATCACGAGACACATTCACGCAGCTGACAGCTTTTTCCCTGCACATTTTTAAGATTTCCTTACTTGAAACCTTGACAAGATTTAAAATAACCCCAACACATCTGGCAAAAAAGAATCAACTTCCAGCTTATGCAGTTTATTCAGACTTATCATCTCCTTTTCAGAACATTTGGAGTACATGAATAATAGATGCATCAACGCATGAAATGTTATGGAAACACTGTCAAAACGCTGGCAAAATTAGCTGACATGTTACACAGTGAAACGGTCTTCTGTTTAGCACTGCAATGATGCACTCAAATTCTTCATTCCAAGAAAAGATCCAGTAGACGTGTTTCTCTAGTAGACACTAATACATTTGTTGTATTATAAAGAGCTTGCCATGTCATGGGCAAAGATGTCCCAGAGCCAAGCAACGCAATGCAGAAGGAGGCTATGGCCCCCATCCACAGCTAATCCACACACCATCACTGTCTGCACCTTGACACCAATTTGCCCTGTAGCCTCTCTGCTAGTACTAAACAGCAAACACACACTTTGTGTTGAACTCAAAGGTATAAATCGCAGGGACTTAGTCACACTTAAGAAAGTACCACAGGGGAACTACTTCATCCACCAGGCAGCCAAGCTAGTGTATTTAGAGTGGGTGGAATTTGGTTTGATGTGCTTTTACAGTAAATACTGCAGCCTTTCTCTCTCTTGACAGGTAGTTTCTAAAAATGTTTTCTGGAGCCTTCTGCTTTATTTTATATTACTGCTGCGTGGCACAAAACGGAAAAAAAAAAGATAGATCCATAGTTATTTTTGTAAAAAGGCAAACATTAGACGGGTAAAGTTGATTAAGTCCCTTAACACAGGGAATGTGCACATGTACTGTACGTGTTCTTGTCCAATCACGTCTCACATTGGTATTGAAACACTTGCTTAAAACTCATTCTGATGGATTTCATGGCGGCATAATCAGTTTAACTGTTTTAAATCACATACTATCACACACCACTTTAAAGATACACTCTTTTATTTGTGCCAGGAAATGTGGCCTTGTGGTTAAGGACTGTGTTCGAAAAGCATGTATGTCTCTTTAACTGAGGACTGAGTACCTCAGTTACAGAGTTAATAGGGAGTGGTGGCACACACATTTTTGTGCATGGTGGTGTTTCCAAACATGTATGCATTCATAAGTTTACAGTGCATCCGGAAAGTTTTTACAGCGCTTCACTTTTTCCACATTTTGTTATGTTACAGCCTTATTCCAAAATGTAGTAGTAGTAGTTTCCTCAAAATTCAATAAACAATACCTCATAATTACAAAGTAAGAAAAGTTTGATGCTACAAGTATGTATGTATTATAGTGTGTGTGTGTGTG
>JAODUE010003175.1:0-11320 GCA_027564755.1 Amblyopsis hoosieri
CAGACAGTTTTCATGTTGCTAGCTCACGGTGCAGCAGCGTGACAGCTAACCCCGGGGGTTGAGTATGTCCTGAACATGAACTCAAACTCATTCAGAACACCCCCGACCCAACTCACCTCAGAACTGCCTAGCATCGCCTTATTGCTGCCCCCCCTTCCAACCCCTCCCCCTATTCTCATAGTCAGAACCCACTAGGATGGACCCCCCCCAATTAAATACCTAGCAACTAAGACACAATAACAATAATGTAACCATAGCAATAACATAACAATAACAATAATACAGTGAAGCACATCTTCACTGTGTTAATCCATCCGTACAATCTGAGGTCTGTGAGCTGCAGCGGTGAGTGTCCGGATCTCGGGAGAGGATGAGCATGGGTTGGAGAACAGACTGGATGTTTATCCTCTCCTGTACATATTGTATAATAAAATGTTTTGTTGAATGAAATTGACTTATTAAAAAGACTTATTTGCAATGAGCATTTGCTGGCATGGTTGATATTTAGATTAGATTAAACTTTATCGTTATTGCACAGAGAAAACAAAACTGGGACAACTAAAGTGTAGCATTTAGACCAGAGGTCTTCAACGTTTTTCAGGCCAAGGACCCCTTGGCTGATAGAAACACGGCACAGGGACCCCCTGTCACATATGGTATAAAATATTTAGTTGCCGGGCCAACAATATAGTGTAGAGCGACGACATATAGTGCCATGAATAAACGTAAGACACTTTAAGCCATTAAAATAATTGACAGATGTATATTTATGGCATACGTTGTATTTATGCTATATTTTGGGAACCCCTGTTGAAGACCTCTGCTCTAGGCTAACCAGAAGTACAAAAGAAGAAGTAATACATGTATTGGAGTAATATTACAGTAAGGTAGGGTAAGTAATGTGAATGTGCTAATTACAGTATGAACAAAACGGTATTGATACCCTTAAGATAGCCTACTGTAACAAAGTGAGCAATATGTGTGAATGCTATGATATGCAGAAGCTTCATTTTATCTGATATGTAGTGCTCACAATGGGCCTGGCCAATTCTGGCTGAAACTCAGAGGGACATCACCTTTGTCTGTGTGCATGCTCGACACAACTTTCTGCACGCTCGACTTTGTTCGTGTGTGCTAAACACAACATTCTGCAAGCGCGATTTGTGAGACTATATTGGCGCCATAGGCCTAGGCTACTTATAGGCCTATAGAGCATAGAACATCCAATTTAAGTCGAGCACCCCCTCAGCACCCCCAACGAAAATCTGCTGGAGCCACCACTGTACCTCCAAGCATTACACAAGTGTTAGCATATACTTTTTATGTATGCACTTTTTACACCTTGAGCACTGTGCTGTATATTTGTTATTACAGCAAATGAAGCTACTCTTGAAAAATCTGTTGATAGAGAAATGATAGTGGTTAAAGTCACCTCAGATGACTGTGACATATTAACAAGATGGTTACAAAATATTAACATGTCATACAACTGTTTCTAAGTTATTTTTAAGCAATTTAATCCATGAATTGTGTATAATTAATTATTCATATTAGGCCCACTACATTCAACCTTATTTATCAAATACATAAGATAAACTAAGTTGTAATAATTATGCCTATTACATAGGCCCAATATCCATTTAGACACATGTCATATTTTCTGTAAATTAATTCAAATTTCAACATTTATTTATATTTAAACAAGATAATGTCATAATGCAGTTTTAAATGTGATCTTATAGGAGAAGCTTGTCTTTGCGATAAAATATAACATATAAACAGACTATATTAATTGTCCCCTCAATTAACGGCCCATTACGATCCATGACGACCGACCCTGCACCATAGAAGTGCTAGCACAAATGTCACAACTGAAATGTATTTACCGATCTTCCAAAACCATTTCTTTTTTTGTATTTTCTTCTCCACTGCTTGCAGCATCTCATTGGTGTAGCAACCTCCGTTGTTGTCCAGAACCATCTGGTCCACTGTGTTGAGCAGCTCCTCCACCTGGACCTGGTTGTTGCGGTACTGGTCCTGCTGGTTGTTGTCCCAGTACTTATTATCAACCACATGACAGCGACCACCACACTTCTCCACAAGATTACACAGACCTTCATTCTGACTGACAAACTGCTGAATGGTCTGGCCTTCATCAAGCTGGTCTCCATGGGTGAAGACAACTACAGCAAACCTGAAAGACTCTGGAGAGAAATACTGGTGAAACTTTTCTATGACCTCCTTCTCCTGGTCAGTGAATGTCTCCACTCTAATCACAATGAGGAAGGCATGGGGTCCTGGAGCACTCTCTACAACACACCTCACTATTGCAGGCTTTAACTGCTCCTCAGACATGGTTGGGTCAAGGAATCCAGGTGTGTCAATCACAGTGATGTTTCTTACATGGACATCTCTGGATTGTGCTTGGCATGAAGGCCTACATTTGTATTGAGAATGGCTTGTTTTGAACACATTCTCTCTGAGTATGGTGTTTCCCAGACTGCTCTTCCCTGATCCAGTTTTCCCTAAAAGGGCAATCCTCTTTGCATCCATCACTATAATAGAGATAATATCATAATTAGGTAATTGTAGCAGAGTTGCAGCTTTTATCTAAAGTGAGTGACACTAGTGAGTGACACTAAAGTGAATACTGCCATAATACTAATTATACAATTCTTAAAATAATATATGGCCGCATAACATGGAAAAGCATTATTAATGCATCTACAGTAATGGCCAATGGTGACATTATGAAACTGATAAGACAAAGGATGAACACTGACTTTAGAAAATACAAGAACTAAATATATAGCATTCTAAATGCAAAAAGAACTCCAAGCCTGCTACCTCATTTTGTGTTGTAAACTTGGAGTTTGTTTGGTCAAACATTGGACCTATATTATGCAAATATCTGCTCTTTCAAAACACTTTTTCACATTTTACAAATGCAACAATGATCGTCTCAATAACATATTTTTTACATCTACAGTAGCCTAAGAATCAATATTTTATGTTTACTTGCTAGAATAATAGCATATTTTAGCCAGAATAAATGGAAGACTAACATATTCTGGGTGTAGGAGGGTAGATTGCTTCTGGGCTGATGGAGCTGCTGGACAGTTAATTACAGACAACAAAGTGAATTTCTGTCAGTTTATTTGACAAGATACAATAAAGCATAGAGTAGATGCTGTTTTATACAAAGCATTGAAAGCAAAGGTACACACTCTACTTTCTAACCAGCTTACTATGGAGCCACTAGAGGAGACATTCCAGAGTGAACAGAGAGATTCCGACGGACAACACTGCATTCGTTTTTTCGAAGATTGGGAGGGAGGGCTTTTCACCCATTATGCAGACCAGAACGACCCATTGTTCCATGCATGTCAATGAGAAGGTCCATGGATTTCACCACAATATTGCCATTTCTTTTCTCTCTGGGGGCGTTATTGGGTATTTTGACTATATCAAGTACATACAGTACAATCAATCCAAGGCCACAATGGTATTTCTGCAGGGAACTGTTTTGAGGTAAATTGTCATGGTCAATTTAGCTGTCTGGGCCCTGCTTACATCAGCCTCCACAGCAAAATGCTGTTGGTGACACGCCCACTTAAGAGACCAGAAGCGTTAAGATTTTGCTCCATTAAAATGTCTTTGCATAACTATAAAATCTTTGGACAGGCCATTTAGACAAGTTTGAATAAAGCTCTATGGCAGAATTCTGGAACATATGGCAGTTGGAGGAAACATAATCCAAAAAAGCCAATCGTCTGCTTTTTAACTTCCAAGCATTACACTATTTAACCAATCATGTGGTTCCGTTGAAAAAAGTCCAGCTACTGTCCAGCTACTGGCTGGAAGTCAACAAAATGCATTCATAATGTAGGAACTGGTAACAAAAAGTAAGGCACCATCCGGCCTCGCAACAACACATACACCAAATCGAAATACAATTTTTTTTAATACAATCTCCTGTGTCAATCCAAAAGTGCCAACTTACCTTCCATAATGAGGTAGTACTGGTATAGAATGTTATTCACGATGTAGTCTATAGCGTAAGAGGATAATAAGGAAATGTGTCGTCTAGACTGAGCAAAATATGATCTGCTGCCACGTTATACTTTCACTTTCACTACTGCAACATCAAAGGTTTACGAAGACAAGCCAAACCTTCTCAACACGAATAATACTTTTTAAGATAATACTGAACCACTGAACATGTGTGCACGTTTCATTGCTCATAGTTGCGTAGGTCAAGACATTTAAATATTGTTGTATTGGATAGGCCTATATTGGGTTGGTTACAGTACGCCTATATCTACAGAAACTTACTGCCACCTTGTGGCTTGCAGATGTCCTTACAGTCCTTACAGCATATCCGTGGGATCAGGAGTGAAGCTATCTAAAGCTAACTAAAAAAGGCTGGAAGTGTAGGCTTGATAGACCTATAGCGCCATCCAGAGGGCAGCAGAGTAAACAGTTTGTTGCCTGGAGGAGACTGTCTGTGATGGTGTTTGTGTTCCGGCGTAGGAATCAGGTACAGCCAACTACCAACACTGAGTCTACAGGACCTCTAGACTCAGTGTTGGTGATTGCCTGTGCTGATTGGAGAGCCTTCTTGTCAGCCACAAAGAAAGCTGACAGACCACACTAGGATGCTGTGGGTAAGTGAGAGCTCTTACAGTGCAGCGATAGAAAGACACAAGCAGCCCAAAGAACTTTTAGTGTCCTTATAACATACAGTATAGTAGTTGCTATCTTCTTCACTATAGTTATCAGTGTTATCATTCCATGCGAGGTCCTAAGAGATGTGCTTTGGAATGTGAAACGGGCCTATAGTGCCATGTATAAAAGTAAGCCCCTAAGCCATTCAAATAATTATTGAGATATATTTATTTAATAGGATAACATATATTTTCTGACATTACTATTTGGAAGATAATAACTTTGTGAAAAAATCATTTTGAGGGCCCCCTGCAGTATCTCCAAAGATGCCCTAGGGGTCACGGACCCCCTGTTGAAGACCCCTGTTTAAATTAAACCTACTCCACCCGAAAATTATGCTGTAGATAGTTAGATTGTTATTGTAGTATGCACATGAATTAAGTGAATTTAGAAACCATTATTTGTACAAATTACAGTAGCCATTATTTCCACATTTCCACCTTGTGATTACAAAAACAACTCTGTCATGTTTTGTACATTTACAAACCATTTATCAATATGTCATTAAGTAATTTACTTTTTAGAAACTTCTAGTTTAGCTAGAAAATACAATGGCAGACTGGAATAGTTCTTTGAAATGCTATTTCCTGTGTTAATCTAAAACATACAGTAGGTACTTTACATAATGTAAGATTGTAATTCACAGTGTATATCTTAAATGGATCACACAGAAAGGTGTAGTCTGGACCAAGTGAATTCTTTTTTACAGTATGTTTTTGCATTATACTATCACATTCACTATGTTATTAATAACCTAAATATATGTGGTATTTAGCCATCCGGGCTACAAAGTACAAAATATTTTAGACATGCAAAACATTTTCAAGTTAGTTTTGAAACTGAACAATTCCTTTTTAGCATATACAGATCCCTTTGCGTGTATCAAAGATAAATATTGTAACATTGAAAATATCTACACAACATAGTGCCTTGTGGCTTGCAGATGTCTTTACAGCCCAATAGATGGGTGTAGACTAAGGACAACACTTTTGCAGTGTTGTGAGATGTCACATCGGGCCAAGAGGCTACATTTTTACTATAGTCTATATTTCTATATTGACTCAGCAATAGCCAGTTTATTGAAATAAAGCTATTAGGGCACGGCACTAGATGCAACTGGCAGAAGTCTTGTTGTTGTTCGTTTTTTTATGTCCTATGCTTAATGTCCTATGTTTCAGTTGCAAGTGACTGGATTGTTTTGACTGTGTTCCAGTAGATCAATGTCCTTCTTGATTATAAAAATTGCCTTGCAAGGGGCATTAAAGGTTTGCTCTACTCTACAGGAACCTGGGGAAGGGGACGGGGAGGCAGCCGATGAACGAGAGGGGTAGTCACGGTGATAATAATAGCCCCACTGCTACCTGAGGAACCAGAGGGGGAAGATGACGGAGGCGGAGAGGCAGAGCAGGGCGGCGTAGCACGCCACCGTGACGGGGAAGTTGTTCCAGGAGAAAGGGATCCGCCCCTGCAGGCCAAACTGCTCCGTCAGGAGCACCAGCAGGGTGGCAGTGAGGAGGTGGGGTGAGCAGTGTTTAATTTGCATGTAAAGCTAAAGTCACTGAAATGTAATCAGTGTCAGGATCAAAAGCAGCTTTTGTCATTGTAAGGCTTTGTTTATTTGGCATGAGTGAAATTAGGTGAACAAATATCTGTGTGCACCATTAGTGCAGAGGGAGTATACACATTCTGGAGCAACCTGCCTCTATCTACATGTGGACTTTTCCAGTGACACGCCTGCATTTTCCAGTAGCACAATAAAAATAACATTGAATAAGGAGTAGGGGCTAGAGATATACTAGATACTAGATTTGCCTGTCAGCAGTCCTGAGCTGTTGCTGATTAAGGGTGCACTGTATCATGGCAAATATGGCAAAGACCTAAATATATGAGGGAAGAGGGGGGGTAACTTTACAAACGGGTGTCTTCAGTGCCCATTCAGTTAGTGTAAGTAAATTAAGTGTAAGTAAAGGACATTCAGTACAATGTTAAACAGTGGCAAACACAAATGTCTCAACTTTATTACTGTATTGCAGTCAATTTTAATTTTCACAAAATAATTAAATTCACAAAGTAAATCATCAATGTTTTTCCAACAGGGTGACTAATATGCAAATAACTCTTTTGTTTTTATCAGCATTTTTCATACTGTTCCAATGTACAATACAGTGTGTGTGTGTTATTTTTTTGCAACAGCAAACTGGATGAATACATTTTTGTACTCAAACTGAATTTTACAAGAATAATTTAGCCTATTCCATACTAATTATTTTTTAATAATAATAAATACATTAATAAATTAATTAATAATAATAATACTTAATAATTAATTCCAATTCGAATTAATCATATTCGGTTGTTTACCATTCTGTTAAAATACATAACCTACAAATAAGAAATTAGTTAATATAGCCAAAAAAAATGTTTTTGTGGAAAAACATAAACCTATAGGCTACTGTACATGACAATATCACCTTTTATAATCTCAACCACCAATTAGTATTATTTTATTAAATTCTCACATTTAATTGAGTAATTTCATTCAAGTTGAAAATATAACTCAAATGCGCTGTCATAGCTCATTTGTAGATATTTCTTATAATGAAGGGAAACGTGTTATTTCCTTGTTCAATTACAGCCCAGTAAATAATTCTAAACAACTGCATAGTACATTCAATTAATAAGACAGTAAAGGAATACATCTCTAGATAGTGTTTTGTTACAATTATGGTGTAATATTGATCACAGT
Organism: Amblyopsis hoosieri; assembly: GCA_027564755.1. Lineage (NCBI taxonomy): Eukaryota > Metazoa > Chordata > Actinopteri > Percopsiformes > Amblyopsidae > Amblyopsis > Amblyopsis hoosieri. The sequence goes on from JAODUE010003175.1 coordinate 7,475, forward strand.
GACTAAATACATAGCAACATCAAAGTGAACATAAGAATAGAAGCTAACTAATAATATTATATTTTCATTAAAACCCCTTCTTTCTGTAATATGACACAAACCAATTTCAACAAAACATAAATCATGTTAAAGTGAATACCACCATACACACTGCCATTTCACCTACAAGCTATAAGTGGTGCAAATGCTCCTGTAAACAAAAGCTGAAATACAGTTACATCTGACGATTTTGCTAAGAGAATATACATTTTAATTCCACTAAATAATGCTCCCATCAATGCTCCTTTGCTAATATCAACAAGATTAATCAACCACCTGTTATTTACTTTGGCTTTAGCCTGTGCTCTGATCTCCTGTTTATGTTAAATTATAACATATAAACAGTGTTGGATTTTATCATGTATTTTTTTTATAATGATAGCTCTCTTTACTTTTATTCTTAAACATGTTTCCTACTGCCTCTACAAGCCTTTCAGCATCATTGTAAACAGCCTTAACTGTATTGTTTACAGCTTTCCCTGCTGTGTTAGCATCCTGTGCTGCATAATAACCTCTTGCTCCTCCATATAATCCTCCTCCAATGGCTGCTGCTCCTCCAATGGCTGCTACTGTTCCTACTCCTATTACTGCCCCCCCTTCTACTGCTCCTGCCCATCCTGCTGCTGCTGCTACTCCTACTACTACTACATGTTCAAACAAAAAGTAACCACCTACTACAAGCAGCCCTACACCCAATAAAGCTCCCACCAACACTCCTGTTCCAACACCGGCAAGCTTGATCAACCATCTTTTAAATACATTGTTTTTAGCCCGTGCTCTGATCTCCTCTTCTGGTGTGTTCTCTGGCAGCTTCTTCCTAACGATCGTTACCTCCTTCTCTACATCTCTTGCTGCTGCTTGCAGCATCTCATTGGTGTAGCAACCTCCGTTGTTATCCAGAACCATCTGGTCCACTGTGTTGAGCAGCTCCTCCACCTGGACCTGGTTGTTGCGGTACTGGTCCTGCTGGTTGTTGTTCCAGTACTTATTATCAACCACATGACAGCGACCACCACACTTCTCCACAAGATCACACAGACCTTCATTCTGACTGACAAACTGCTGAATGGTCTGGCCTTCAAGCTGGTCACCATGGGTGAAGACAACTACAGCAAACCTGAAAGCCTCTGGAGAGAAATACTGGCGAATCTTTTCTATGACCTCCTTCTCCTGAGATGTGTATCTGGCTACAGGGAGCACAATGAGGAAGGCATGGGGTCCTGGAGCACTCTCTACAACACACCTCACTATTTCAGGCTTTAACTTCTCCTCAGACATGTGTGAGTCAAAGAATCCAGGTGTGTCAATCACAGTGATTTTTCTTCCATGGACATCTCTGGATTGTGCTTGACAATGCTTTGTTACAGAGATTGAAGAAGGACTTGTTTTAAACAATTCCTCTTTATTAAGGATTGTGTTTCCTAGTCTGCTTTTCCCGACTCCAGTCTTCCCCAAAAGGACAAGCCTCCTTTCATTTGTCACTGAAAGAGAGATAGTGGTTGTATCTTTATTCATTGAAGGATAAACAGTGAAACCCACTATACTGTATGCATACACTTTATAAATGCATGAAAATGGAAGAAAATCTGAGATTGTTCTACATGAATGCTGAATTTAGTGCTTGTTGGAATTTGGCGTGTCCAAATATATCGGTATTGACGATAACCGCAATAAGAAAATATGAAATATTGATTTTGTGCTGAAAATGCACATGTTAATATTATCAAACAATCCAGTGACTCCAGTTAAGCCCGAGCTAACTTTAAATATACCGTGAGTTTTCAGGCGCAAGTGCAGGCTAGACAGAATGAGACCATAGTTCTATGAATGAGAAACACAATCAAGGAAATCAACAAACATTAACTTTTTTGCAATTGTGTGATGTCCTCAGCCTCCAAATAATTTTAATATAATTTTTTACTTCTTACTTAAAATCGTTTGGGCATCATCTGTGAACATTTGTGCAAACAAAACAAACATTTGTGCATCATAAATTTAAGTTTAATTGCGGTTTACAGAGTTCCCATTTCAGTCAAACGTAAAATTCCCTGACTTTTCCCTGACACTCACTGATTAAAATTCAGAATTTCTATGACCTATATTGAATGGAAAAACCCACAATCAGAACGTTGTCTGTGTAAAATGGCTATATAGACAGCATTGCAACAATACACAACTAACTGATGAATGTTCTATTATCCATCCATCCATCCATCTTCATCTGCTTATCCGTAGTTGGGTCGCGGGGGCAGTAGCTCCAGCAAGGGACCCCAAACTTACTTTTCCCGAGCCACATTAGAAAGCTCTGACTGAGGGATCCCGAGGCGCTCCCAGGCCAGTGTGGAGATATAATCTCTCCACATAGTCCTGGGTCTTCCTCCTTACCAGATGCCCATACCACCTCAACTGGCTCCTTTCGACGCGAAGGAGTAGCTGCTCTACTCTTAGATTCTCACGGATAGCTGAGCTTCTTACCATATCTCTAAGGGAGAAGCCAGCCACCCTCCTGAGAAAACCCATTTCGGCCGCTTGTACCCGTGATCTTGTTCTTTTAGTCATGATCCACCCTTCATGAGCATAGGTGAGGGTAGGAGGAAGGAAAATTGCCCGGTAGATCGAGAGCTTTGCCTTCCGGCTCAGCTCTCTTTTCGTCACAACAGTGCAGTAAAGTGATTGTAATACCACTCTCGCTGCTCCGATTCTCCGGCCAATCTTCCGCTCCATAATCCCCTCACTTGCAAATAAAACCCTGAGGTACTTAAACTCCTTCACTTGGGGTAAGGACTCCCTATCTGGAGTAAGCACTCCATCGGTTTCCGGCTGAGAACCATGGCCTCAGATTTAGCTGTGCTAATCCTCATCCCAGCCGCTTCACACTCGAACCGATCAAGTGAGTGCTGGAGGTCACAGACCGATGATGCCACCAGGACCACATCATCTGAAAAAAGCAGCGATGTGATCCCCAGGCTACCGAACCGCAACCCTTTTCCACCACGACTACGCCTCAATATCCTGTCGTTGAATATCACAAACAGGATTGTGACAAAGCGCAGAGACCAACCCCCACCTGATACGAGTCCAACATACTGTCGACAATCTGTACACAGCTCTCGCTTTGGACATACAGGGATTGGATTGCCCTTAAAAGGAATCTGCATTGTTGTTCTTCAATCTGAGGTTCAACAATCGTCCGAACCCTCCTCTCCAGCACCTTGGAGTAGACTTTACCAGGAAAGTGTTAGGATACTGTAATGTTTCGTGATCCCAGTCCTGTGTTAGTCTCGTCACTTCATGTGTTTACCTTGTATATCAAGCCTGTTTGCCCGTCACTCCCTGCCCAGTGTTTTCCCTCTTGCCAGGTTCTCGCCTTGCCATTTTTCGTGGCCACCAAGGAGGCCACACGGTGGGTAAGGGCCGCTGTGGCTCCGGCCGACAGCCGTTACCGCTCTCCCCAGCAGTACCGTCCGCCAGCCCTTTGCCGCTTCCGCATTGCCTCTCTCGGCGTTCGCACATGGCGGTTCACGACATCCAAGCACCGCTACCGCCGTCGCCGTTGCGGATCGTCAGCGTCCGAGTTGGCACCTCGTGTACGCTCCTCAGTTTTTCGGCCGTACGGTTCGCTATTACCTCCGCCTCGACTCATTCACCACGCCTCGTCTCGTACACCCAGAGTCTGGCGAGCAGTGGCCCCGCCTCCCAAAGTCTTCTCTCCTCTACCAGGTTCTTCCGCGGAGGCAAGACGTGAGGGTGGCAGCCCTAACGAACCCCGAGTGCAGCTAGAGGACCTGGAGGCATTCCGGTTCCATT
>JAODUE010003176.1:0-11320 GCA_027564755.1 Amblyopsis hoosieri
CCGCCCGCAGGGGGTCGGGGGCGCCGCGCGGTGGGGGTGTGGGGGGGTGGGTGCGGGCGGGGGGGTGGGGGGCGGCGCGGGGGGGGGGGGGGGATGGGGCTCCCGCCACCACACACCACACACACACCACACATACTGTTCTTGCATGTCTGTGGATGCACACATTCGTTGGTATGCAGGCACACTCTCTCTAAAACACACACACGCACACACACACACACACACACACACACACACACACACGTGCACACGGCCTAGACGCCATCCACAAGGCTGGTGGGCTCCCACAATAAGTGGTTTGCTAAATGATATCAAACACAGATGTTGGTCCCTCTCCCTTCATGTGTGTGTGTGTGTGTACGTGTGCGGTGTGTGTGTGTGTGTGTGCGTTTAAGAGAGGAAAAGATAGAGATAGAGAGAGATAGAGATCAGTTTGTCTTCTCTGAATTCTCCTTATTAATATTTAGAGGACTTATTTTCCCTTTATCAGCAGATGAGTAACTCCACTGATGCGTGTCCATCATCTTCCTTCCTACTTCCTTGCTTCCTGATAAGCAATTGTCTGTTCCCTTTCCTGTTTTCATAATGTTGTTTTCCTGCTGAAGACTTGGCTCTGTGACGTTATACAGGGTTATGCGCAGAGAAAATACTCCCAGCAGCAAAAGATTTAGGGAGAGCTTCACTTCAAGTATATGAACGGGCAATTCAACGACAGGCTTTGGAGCTGAATTAAGTTTACCGCTTTTGACTTTCATTATAATAGTTAGGGTTATAAACCAATCCAAACTCTGGAATGTTTTTTTAGGTGATTTGTCAATCATAATGAATTGGTTATTAATAGTTGCTGCTGCGATAATAAATATGCTGTGATTTATGGGAGGCAAGTCTGTCCTCATTGCTTTATGTAGGCCTGTTTTCCAAGGGCAGCTTCCTTCATGTTGTTATATTACAGAATAAAATATAGAACTTTACTGTATATTATTGATAAAAGGATAGTTATTGTTTTTAATTGATACTTTATACCATTTAAAACAGGGGCATGGTTATATCAGTGAAGTTTAAGATGAAGATCACATCTTAAACAGTTCCAAAGTGTTACGTGTCCGGACAACCCCTTTAAGGTGGCGTGTAGGTTTCTTAATGGGGCGTCCATGTCTCTTGGTGCCAGCCTGTCTCCTACACTGTGTGTGTGCGCGTGTGTGTGTGTGTGTGTGAGAGAGAGAGAGAGAGAGAGAGAGAGAGAGATGGGGGCAGGGGTGAAAGCAGCCATGGTGTGTGGATGAAATGTGCACCCACCCACACACGCCATTATATGACAGATTTGTGAACGTAACCCTCAGATCTCCCACCCTCAGCATAATGCCTGTAGCTGCTGAACAATAATTCAGTTGCACTGTTGAGCTAAATACCACAGCCTAGACTGATGGGAAGAATTACATCCTGACATTAATGAATTCCACAGGCCGAAGCCAAAAAAGAGATGGCTGATTAAATAACACAATCATAATATTTTTACTAAGATTACTTGCTGGTTAATATTTTCCTTCTGACCAAACAGGTGACGGTATTAGATACAACTGTCAGGATCGACAGTGTTAGATAGAACTGCGTTAAATATAACTGTCAGGGCTGGGCAGTGTGGCCGTTCTCGGCGTGAAAACCCATTTTTGCGTCCACAGGCTTTGGAAGTGCGGCAGGTGGGAGCCATATCCTGGCCTTCTGTCAACGAGCTGTGTGACCGACAGCTTCATTAGAAACAAAATGGACACCCTCCCCCCGGACACGCCTTTGTTTCCCCCTCGGCACGCTGGGATTGGGAGAGGGGACAATCCGAGCAGGTCCTTTTTTTTTTTTTTTTTTGAGTGGGAGGTCTTCAATTGTCACATGCTTAATAGAGTGTGCGCTCTCCATCTTGCTCAAGACCGTGCACGTGAGATGGAAACGCACTCGCACACAGAATTCCAGTCGCTGACATTATCTTGCCATCTAAGCTTCTGGCGGAAAATCAAACATGATTGATGACTTGAGCCTGGCTGTGTTGAAAGACTGAGGTGTGTGACTTTGGCCTGTGGACAAAAGAATGATAGCCAAAAGGTTAAGTGTACGATAGGACCGTCCACAAGACAGAGTAATGTGATTAATCACCTGGCCACTGCAATATTCATAGATATTTGTCCATATTGCTGATTTACATCAGTGGCTAATATATTCCCTATGGTATCTTCATAATCATAACCTCTCTGGACCTTGGCAATCTAACTGAAAACGTGACTGTTGACATCTCACAAAAAGTAATAAAGAGCTTGCTAGTCCCGCTCTGTAAGCATGAAATGAAACGTGAAAAGCGGTATTAATTTATCAAGCTACTACTCTGCAACCACCAACTGTGTCTGGAGCACAGCCCTAGCCAACCCAACATGCTTCAGGAGGCATTAATAGGTCTTTGTTTGAGAAGGGGCCACAGGCATAGACCCAACACTAATATGGCTAATGGCTTAGGGATCCCCACAGATGCTTTAATTGAAGTTGGCTCTCTGAAGTCTAGTGGGCAGGAGCACAAGATAGACGACAGCAAGAGAGAAAGAGAGAATGTACTTAAAATGAAGAGGAAGATAAGAAACTAAATGGGAGCAGGGTGATGACGGGGACAAAGAAAGAAATTACTGAACTCTGTTCTGAGCTCCAGCGCTGGAGGAGAAAGAGAAATGAATAAGAGGGAGGGAAGGGCTGGGCAGTTAGCCAATCAGGATGTTCCCTTGAGCTCGTCAAACAGTCGGCTGTCAGTGGAGACACCTGGGATCATCAATGATTGATCAAACGGGAGGGGGCTTGACATAACAAACCCAAGACCAGAAGAAAGATGATACAAGAATACAGGAAAAATGGTTGTGGGTGTGTACAGTATTTGTGTGCGTGTGTGTTATAAACTCTCGAGCATAAAACACAAAATAGGTAGGCTAATCAATTATTTAAAAAAAAATGCGATGCAAAATTCAGGTAACATCAATTATTTAAAAAAAACTGCGATGCAAAATTCAGGTAACAATATTTGAAGAAAAATTTAAAAAACAACCCAAATGGAGACCAAAAAAGCAATACACACATTTCGATGTTCTGTATAGCCTGTCCAAAACAAGGCTAGAACAAGACAAGCACCCATTACGGTCAAAGGCCCTGTCATTCTATACAGTGTTCCAGCACTGCCTGCATGTTATGACTGTGGCTGTGTTCACAAGAGTTATAAACAAACACATCAGCTCAAAACCGTTCTCCCCCATCCTGGAAGATGTAGATGTCAGTTCTGTGTTTATTTTTTTACTGATGATTTTTAAAAATGTTTTTATCCCCAAAAGGTATACGAAACAACTAAATGTGTAGCTTGCCTTTAGGTTAAACAACCAAACAACCACTTCACTGTTGTCAGTGTCACTGAAAGGCATCTAGACTCCTAGGGTTACCTGGCATTGATGCTGAAGCTGTGAAACAAAGAGCATAATCCAGCCTTGTGTCAAAACATGGATCAATTATTAAAGAGGGCCGTCTGATTAATTACTCGAGCTATGATGTGGACATTTTCTTCTCAAACGGAGAGAACATCTTTGTTCATGTCAGGAGAGAATCTACCATGTTGTTACATGCACATTTGTCTACAGTACAGTAGGCTATACATCATCAGACTAACATGCTAACATGTTCTTTTATGCTACAATATAGGAGTTTGATAAAAGACATTTTACTACACTTTCATTAATGCATGTGCTAATTAAAGTCTCTTTCTTCAACTTTTGGCTAACCAAGAGACATGCTGGCTTAATGACAATGTCTTACAGTATTTGTGTCTGTGCATTTGATAAGAACAGCAGGTAAATGCACGGCTCATTTGTCATTCACCCCACTTGGCTGTATGTGACTTTGGCCACATATAGGCCTACTGTATTTAAATTCTAAATAAAAAAAATAATAATAATAAATAAATAAATAAATAAATAAATAAAATTAAAAAAAAAATAATAATAAAAAAAAAATATATATATATATTCTTTTTTTTTATAACAGCATCCTAAATGTCAGTGTGGAGGATGTTGAGGCTTTCACAAACGTTCAGAATACATTTACGTTCCCTACATTTAAGAGGGTTATTTCATGTAACAGGCCAGTTATCAATTACTTTCCCAATATATTTTATATATTTTTCCTCTTCACCAAGAAAAAGCAGAACTCAGTACACATTTACCTTACAACCATTTCCCCCAGTAAGATAGCAAAATCTGAGGTTTAACAATGGCTGATGGCTGCATGATCACTATGTGAATGTCAAGACACACACACACACACACGCACACACACACACACACACACACACACAGGTTGATGCTTTCAATTATAGGAGCTAACATCTGACACTTGGACACAGGAGCCCCTATTGATTGGCTGTGCCTATACAAATTGATGTGTCAAGGGTAAATGGGGTCAAACTGTGAACCCCGGAAAAACAAAAGCTGGGGAGAATGGGAAGCTAGAGAGAGAGAGAGAGAGAGAGAGAGAGAGAGAGAGAGAGAGAGAGAGATAATAAAATAGGACATGGGATGTCGAAATGTCCCTGGAAACTAAAAGGGGAACCATCCATTTGGATATGCAATGAGGTTAAGGGCCATGGTGTGTGTGTGTGTGTGTGTGTGTGTGTGTGTGTGTGTGTGCGCGCGCGCGTGCGCATATGTGTGTGTGTCAGCAGCTGGACAAACAGACCTGATCTGACTACTGTTGGACTAGTAGACACCACTGACCAAGAACACAGCGCACACCCACAGACACACGCCCACATGCACGCGCGTGCACACACACGCAGGCACAACTTGAATCAGGAAAACAACAGGCTTTTCTGCAAGTTGCAGGGTGCTTCTCAACTCATCATGAGCCACTTTGAAGTGAAAGTGTGATACACTACTACAATAATAAGCCTCGCGCAGTGTGTGTGCGTGCGTGCGTGCGTGCGTGCGTGTTTGCGCGCGCATGTATCATCTGTGTAAACATAACCGGAGGTGATAATGGACCCCATCAGAAGAGAGCAGCCTGTTGCTGCTACTGCAAAGCAGCTACAGTACCCTGCCACCCTGTGAGAAGAGAACAGCACTGTATGTCTTCATACTTCAGTCGAGGGTCATGAGACAGGGACTTGTAGTGAAAACAAGTCTGTGACGTACTGTATCTACTTGGTTGATGAACTTGAGCTGTGACTATGTTTACACAATTTACCGATTGGGAACAAGATAATGTGTAGCACCAGACAGAATTGTACCCACAAAGGAAATGCTGATACTGTAGAATGTAGATTAACATCCAAATCCAAATACTATTTAAACTGCAGTGAACCAGACTAAAACAAGCATGTGGTTGATTATATTTCATAGTTTATCTTTCATAGTTTGAAAGACAATTTATTATTAATCACTCTGCAATTCTGGTAAGCAAAGCAACATACTTCCTGGTTCATTTTAACACGAGACTATGTAATGATAAATGTATGAGCTCTTGGTAAAGCTGGACAGAAATGCAATGGCTGAAATTAATTGTGTGTGATAACTCTTGAGTTTGACCATGGCCCACACTATCACTGCATGGCATTTTAAACTATAGGACCAAATACTGCAGCAAATATAAAAGTATTTTTAATTTCCACTGTTTTATTATAGTCTCCTTCTTCATATTTCCCCCTTTAGCTCTGCTCCAGTGTTTTTGTTTCATTTTAATCTTGCCAGATCTCACTTTGTTTTACAGGTCTCAGAGCCCTTGTTTCATGTGCTCAACACAACCATGAACAGTATAACGTAAGTATTCCAGAAGTATATACTAGGCTTGTGTCTCAAATAAAACTGCCACAAACCTCGCAAATGTAAAACATGCATGAATTAATTGTTTGTGCAAAGGTGTCTGCCCCAGGGATTACCTTTTTCCGTGAATATTAATGAAGGTCTAATTATTATCGACTGCGTTGTTCCATTTTATTAAGTCCCACCCCACTTCTGGTGGAGTAGCCTCTATTCATGTTTTTCAGTGAACACCACTGCAATCTGTAAAGTACTACCAAGTACCTACACTAGCATTTTCTTTGACATTTGTGTCTTAGCAAAGGCTATGGGAGACGTTGAACACAGATGTCTTTACTTGTGGCACTAAACAGTTTCACGTCTGCCACCTATGATCTGCCTCCTGTGATTACTGGTGGAGAAAAAAAAAAAAGATACAAATAGAGCAGGAAAATGGACAGGTCAGGGTTCTAAGATATGTTTGGCTGTAGGTACATTGTAGCTCAAGTTATCATGATGAGCCAGTCAGACATTGTTGTTTCACCTAAAAGAACAGGACATATAGGAAGAATCTGGAGCACCAGTCACACGCTGACTTTTCCAAAAAAAAAACATGCTTTTTGTACTGTCCAAAGCAATGTTATGTGACTGTACCTTTACCCACTATGGAGATGGACTTCTAGACATTATAAACAGGTATATGGTAGCTTAGCCTATATATTTATTTTTTAGAAGGAATTGCTAATTAATACAACCGTAAACTTCTCGTTCCGCAAAGAAATTAATCTTACGTTTATTCATATTTTATGATTTATGACATAACTTATTATACTTCACAAAACACATTTGAGCACAAAAATCTATCAACCGTGATTGTGCTGTTTACATACATATGCAGGACTTGCAGGTGGAGTGAAAAATAAGCTCACAGTGATTAAAAAGGTTTCGGAAGCCAAAAATGATCTTACATTTATGGATAATATATCTAAATAGTATAAAATCGGTATCTGTATCTGTCGATATTGCAGACTGAAAATCCCTAGCATCCCTAGCAACAACCACAAAACATGCATTCAGTCATGTATGAAGGAGGAAAAAGCTAGTGGTAAAGAAGCTACTGAGACATAGATTTAACAACAAAAAAACATTCAGTAACACAGGACTAGCAGAATAAATTTTAAAATGTGCAGGACTCTCATATAACGTGTTGCTAAAGAACACTATCATCACAAAGTATTGTCATAAATTGCATTTCAAAACATACAGAGCTCTTCTCGTGGAGGTTCTAGGCTACATGTTAGCATAAAAATGCAGAGCTGACAGAGGAGCCACACAGTGATGCAGACTTGTCATGTGGCGGGGTCAAAACAAGCCAACCAAATGATTTCCTCCTCTTTCAGCTGCAGCTGCAGGAAATGGAACAAACACATGGCATCCTAGTACCCTGGTTTCCTCAAGTCTTCTCTGGCAAGGCCAAGGTCCTTCACCTAATTATACCACTCAGTGCAGAAAGCAATAGGCTACCTCCTCTCATCTTTTCTCATCCCTTCCATTCCTCTAATGCATCTTCCACTCCCTTATATGAGAAAACTGAGTGAATAGCCAACCTGAACCGTGCATGCCTAAAATAGCTTGACAAAAAGGCATATGTCTGTCTGTGCATGTGAACCAGAGAACACAGAGCAGGAATCAGACAAGACGTCAAGACACCTGATTACAAGAGAGACAGTCGTGTGGTGTGTGCTGCACATCCATCTAACCACTTTGAAAGTCATGTGGTCTGAACTCGGCATAAGAAATGCCTATTGTGAGGCAAAAGACATTTCATTGGGTGTCACATTGAGCAGGTTTAACATAATTACAGTACATTTTGTTTACCCGTTTTCTTTCTTTGAAATGACTTTTCCGCATAACACATTTGCATTGACTGTAAAGAATGTTCTCCCGTATGATATTTGAGAAGTTGAATGGCAGGACACGTGTTGGCAGCAACACATTTTTAAAGACTATGTTATGAGATCTGTAATGTACAGTAGGTCTAATGCTTTAATAGATGCCTTTTGCTTGTTTATGTAAACACATCCAATGAGTAGAAGCCACACATTATGCAATGTACTGGATTCTCCATATCTCTTTATCACAACTGAAGGGAACTAGGATGTTAGCATGTATTGACTAGCAGCATGCATTTATTGGCCAAGGACAGTCAGCAGACCCCATAGTGGGTGGCCTGAAGTCCTTCCCAGAAAGTATTATGTGTAATCTTCACCCTTATTACTTTCCTTCTGCTTTTCATTAATCAGAGGAAGACTTAAGGAGATTTTATTTCCACTGACATCACGACAGGAAAAGCTGAAATCCCATGTTGAATTTCGATAATGTCAACAGCCTGAATCCTCCCATTTCCAAAAATAACACAGTAAAAATGCCCTAGCAAACATGGTGAAACAGCAATAACACAAAACACAACAGACAATTCAAATGGATAGGGGCTTGGTAAAACTAATTAGTGATTTGAGACATGCAAGGTCATCCTGTATAGGCAAAGTCAAAACAAACAGTAGCCATTATTGCACCTTTATTAAAAGATGCAGTGAGCAACATTGGAGTATTGTGAAAAACAAACAAAAAAGGATAATGCCGAGAAAATGTACATATTTGTAGAATATATTTGTCCCCTCGACACAATACACCACCTCACCTACACAAGTTTAGGTGGTGATTAATAGAGTTCAGACCATTTTGAGCATATAAGACAGACAAAAAAAAAAGAACACAGATGTTTTCTCAGGGGATTCAATGAACTCATATAGCCAATGAGGTACACCAGTTGACTACCACATTATAAACACATTTAACAGCACTACGTATAAACAACATTAACATTAAGTAGTGATGTGTCTGTATGTTATCTCGCTAAATGCTTGTGCAGCACAAGTTGTGCCACTGAACTGTGAACCCGACAAAGCAAATCAATGAGATGTGTAGATAGCAAGCTAATCAAGAGCCTGAGCAGACAAGAATTCTATGTGCTTCTGCCCTCATATTCCCTTGTCTTCATTAGCGTAAAGGGATTTAGCCGCTATCTATCAGGATCTGGACTGACTCTCAGCAAATCCTCTTCAGTGCCAATACGCCTGAGTATCAGATGAACTCGTGCATAATAGCAATCCCCAGTAGACATTGTGAATAGCAAAGCTGACTTAGAAAATATTTTAGACCTGCTTTCTGCGTGTACAAATCAAAAAATCCCAAATCCATTAGTTCGATTGACAGTAGAATAAAGATCACTTCGGGTGGTTTTCAATCAAATCAATCAACAAATTATCAATTCATTGACATCTGCATTTCAAGATATGTGATTGTAGAAGGATTTTTAATTATCTGAAAATGCCAAGAGTGAATCCTATCGTTGCTACCGCAAGCATTCAGATATAATCTCTATGGTGACAATGGGAAGGTCATTGGACAGCATATGGGTGTTAAGGTGTGAAGGCAAAATGGCAACCACTGCTTCGCCCAAACCCCCACAAAAGAATACACTGGCATGTCTTTAAGAAAAGGGAATGTTAGCATGTGTGAGGCAAGCAAATAGCTAGCATAGCTCTGCTGAGCTAGCGGGCAACTGTCTAGCGGCCTGTGCCTGGTTGTAAGGGTCTTCATTCAGGGTGGTGCTGGTCTGCTGCTGGGACTGCACCCACCTGTATCCTGTAAAGGCCCATTTATGCCATGTTACATTTTATGAGAGGTACGCCGTAGGGTACGTGGCTAAGGGAGCCTATGGCGTAGGGTCCACGCACGTGCGCCGCAGAAGCATAAATAGGCCTTAACAGTCACACTGTCTATGCTTGTGGCAGGGATCAAAAACTGTAACGTGGTACGGTAAAGTGTTAATACACTAATGCAGTGGTCCTCAATGTGGGGTCTGCCAAATAATCAGTTATACGTTAAAAAAATACAAAATGTATGGTAGAAAGCATATCAAAGTCCGTAGGGTCCTTATATAAGGTCTATGAGTATATGCTTAAAGGCAGGGTGAGTCATTCTTTCTAACTTCGAGCTCAAATCAAACAGTATCGCTCCGCGGCACTCCGCGGCACTCCGCGGCACTCCGCGGCACTCCGCGGCACTCCGCGGCACTCTGCGGCACTCTGCGGCACTCTGCGGCACTCCGCGGCATATGTCGAAATGCATTGTGAAGCAAAGTGTAGTGCTACGGCTTTGTTGATACGAGCTGTGCTCGCCACTTTGTTTATGTTCCAATTCACAGAGCCAGGGCTGTGGAGAAGTATATATTTTCAACACGCAAAGAGAACGTTAAGATAAATACCGCGGAGCAATACTGCTGAGCTTGAAGTTAGCAAGAATGACTGACCATGCCTTTAACCCTGCTAAAAAAGTCCAGCATTGCTGGTCACCAGCATAAGGTAGGTTTTACATGCTACCATGTTGCTGGAGAACAACATGACTATGCTGGTCCATCAGCTAGACCAACACTAACCAGTATGAACCAGCCTGGACCAGCACTAACCAGTATGAACCAGTCTGGATGAATTTTTAGCAAAGTGATGTGATTATGAAGGGGTCCTTGGAAAATGTTCTCCCCTGTAAGGAGTCCCTGGCCCAAACAAGGTTGACAACCCCTGTGTTAATGGATACTGTGTGGGTATTGTAATTCATTGTAGGACATAAAAGCTTAATCTGTTAGGAAGACAAAAAAAAAAAAGAGAATTAGTTTAGTACATAACTAAATAGGTCAGTGGGTTAGGGAAATCTAGGTTAAGTAATAATAATACATTTACACCTTCGTTTACACATCAAATGGCATTTGGTGTGTTCTCAAAGGCAAAATTATGGAACACTGACATGCAAACTTTCGAGTCTGGCGTGAAGCATTATAAAACAAAAACACATTTCAAGTCAAATAGATTGCATGCACAATTGCATGCAGTTTAACAGCAGATTGACAAGCGTTAAATTACGCAATACAGCTATTGTTTGATATATAGGCTTCTGCCAGCTTTCTACATTTATGTTGTGGGTGAATAATTAAGTTTGCCCTTCATGAGACTGACACACAGTAGCCACATGAAAAGCACAATATCAAGATATTTAAATGTCCCTTTGCTGCTTAATCCAAATCTCTGGTGTGCTAAATAGTGGGGCTTGGGGTGGTTACTTCAATAGAGCAGCTGGGGATGTAAGGCTTTGGCTACAGGCTGTGTAACAGACCTGGCAAAGATTTTAAACAAGTCTCCAGTGAACCATCTGAAGGAACAAGGGCTACAAGGGTTGGTAGCAGAAACTGTCCTAGGCAGCTAAAGCATTCATCACAATACACAGGACGCACTATGAGCCACATCCTCAGTTTGAAATGTATCTCAAACATGCTGTACGGTATATAAAAACATTAGATTAGGTTTGAAAACAGGATTATATTAGTAGGGCGGGTCATACTCAGGTGCTAACATGAATTTGAAGGAAATCCTAACATGAGGGGTGTCTAAAATATGTAT
>JAODUE010003177.1:0-11319 GCA_027564755.1 Amblyopsis hoosieri
TCTCTCTCTCTCTCTCTCTCTCTCTCTCTCTCTCTCTCTCTCTCTCTCTCTCTCTCTCTCTCTCTCTCTCAGTCCCCCCCCCCCCTTCCCCGTCATGCTAAAATCAGGTCCAATCGCTCGGTTCCCAAAGTAGCAAATCTGCCGATCTCTGACTGCGGGGCTCAACGCTAAATAATTGACATATTTTCAAACACTTCCGAGTCCCAGTGTGGGGAGACAGCTCTCGTTCTCGCTCTGCAGGGGCCACAGCTTCATCCCTATTCCCCCGCGGCTGCACGCACACACACTCTTCCACATCAAGGACTCTTCAATACCTTTCTGCACCTCAGAAGACTGTGGCCCTCCCCCCAGATGCAAAGAGCCATGCATCCATCGACCGCAGACGAGCGATCTACCAAGGCTACTGTACTTACACCTGTATGCTTATCTTGGCTGTGTTGAGCGAGACGGTATCCCAGGGCAACGGTTCAAGCAGGCGATTAGTTTGACATTGCCAAAGCCATGCTTTTGTTTATTTTCATGCAATGTCTCAGGTTCACAAGGTTTTCCCTGTCAGGGTCTGCCATCAAACCAGGTCTGGATGTTTTTGTCAGTTTCCCCGAGTTTCTTTCAGTCTGTCTGTTTCAGCCCAGTCTGTGGGATTGCCTGCCTCGTGTTGATCATCTATTATTTTCAAGTTATTCGCTAGCAATGCTTTGCATTCTCTAGAGCAGAGATATTCAACCGGGCATCTGCCAAATTACTTTACATTTTTTTATGTAAATGTCAGAAAAAGCACAATACACATGATTTAAAAACACTTATACAACCTATATACATGTTTATACAGTATGAATCTGTGACTTAGCATTATATACAGTACACAAAATGTGTGTATGCTGTATACTGTTAGATAGGTTAAATAAGCAGCAACATTTTATATTGCATGTAATTTGGTGTCCCTATGCCTTATTTCTGTCAGTCAAGGGGTCCTTTAGTGGTCCTCTAGTGGGGTCTGTCAAAGTGGAAGGAGCAGGTGATCTGAGGTAGGTTGTTTGGAGGTATATGGTGCCTAAAACCGTGACCACATATTCTAAATTCTTCAAGGAGAGCCATAGAGGACATGAATGGCAGAAAGTATTAATCAACTGCGGAACTGCAGAATCAATTAACACTGACATCAGTGACAATTATTTCAGAATATTAAGTTTTTTTTTATTGAAAATTAATTGTGATAGAAGACAGAAGCTGAATACAATGGTGATTATTGTTCTCGCTCAATGTGCATGCACAGAACTAGAGCCTATGGAACCAATTAAAGCTCTTTCACAGTAAAGAATAGTGTGTGTAAAAGGCAAAAAACCTGAACCCCCATAAAATCTACATCTTTAGCAATTTGTTATCTTAGTCTATCACTTAGAATTCCTTGGTAATCATTTATTTTAAGCACAAATTCTGTCACATAAAAAATATTTACATAAACATTTTTTTTTTAAAAAGATTATGTTTACAATAAAAGTGACACAAACATCACTCTTGTGTGTGGTGTCTATTGAGTGTAACGCGCATCAAATGTGACTTTCAATTAATGTAATTGTCATTTAGTCTAAATCCTTGGGGTAAGCGTGCACCAAACTTCTGGGTACAGCTCTTGATCAATATGCTAACTAAGATTTACATCATCTTGTAACATGAGGCACATCCCTGTTACTGGTTGACTTGTATTGAGAATGTCACATCAGCTATAACTGCAGTATAAATTACTCTAGGGGGATATTGAAAATGGTTGTGTGTACAAGAGTACTGCTACATGACAACATTTGTAATAGTGTACATATTGTAATTAGTGACGATTGTGTTCAGTATCAATATTTATACCATCACAAGCAGCATAAAAAAAAAAAAGAAAAGTCAGTCGAATTTCTGAAACGAATGGAAATGTCGCCCAAAAATAACCTCAATGACTAACACAAAATATATATATGACTTGGGGAAAACAACACAGATAGAGACAAAAGAAAACAAGTGAATGCCTTGTTAAGACAGACACCGCTTGCTGCAGTGTAGGAGGATAAGCAAGCTGAGAAGTTGCTTCGACATAAACACATTTAAAGTTTTTCCTAAGCACTCACGCCTCTCTGTCCGAGCAGAGCGTGAGCACGCCGTAATCCGCCACAGCACATTTCCCCCGGAACATTCCGGAACATTGAATACAAGAAGCCTCCAACAAAGCCAGTGAGCATTTAGCCCGACTGTGTGCGACCCACATAGCGACAAGCGTGGTTTGGCCCCTTCTCCCTGCACATACGACGCTCGGTGCCTACTTAAGCCGCCTGTTATGTAAAATAAGAAATAACCACAATGGGAAAGAGATGTAACTCTAAGGCGTGGGGGAAGGAGCAAGTCACAAAGGCGATGAGCAGTTAAGGCAGACTGAAATAATCAAAGAAATGTGCATTACACATGGAGAAAAGTGGTTGACAAGGGGAATAGAAGGAGAGATAGAGAAGAGAGAATTTCAAAAGTATGCCAGAAACAACTGAACACAGCTTTGTATTTTTAAAACCAAGTTTTAAAAATACATTGAATTACCCCAGTCTTTGACTTTTCCCAAAATTGTGTTGTGTTGCACTCCATATTGGTAAATATAGTCAATATAAATCCAGATTAAAAACACAGGCATTTATACCTATAACCGCCACACCGGGTCAAAGTTACCCGTAATCAAAATGCAGTTTTTTGTTTTGCGTAGCCTGTTTGCACAGCCTATGTTGCTAGGCGACGGTATACAAGTGTGTGATCAAAATCGACATAATTCATAATATTATATTCTCACAGGGTCAGCTGGCCACACACCACACACAATGTGTAACATTTTGTGTGGTGTGTCCTCGGATGTGACACTTGTCACGAGTTGTATCTACAGTATGTGAGGCCGGGGTGCATACTGGGGAAATAACAGTGAGATATTTAAAGTTTATGGTTCGAGCAATGGTTAAATACATTTCTCATCTAAAGGCTGTCGAGTAACCGATTTCGGGAGACCCTGGGCTTCCTTTCTGCTTATGATGATAAGGAGATGAAGAGCGATTAGCGCAGACATATTTGCGATCATGACTGAAGTATGGGGGAGATTCATACAGAACTGCATTTTATGATATAAACACTGCTGGCGTGGACGAACAGCTGTTCCTGACTACAGCAAAGTGCCGGTAGCATTAGCTTAAGTTAGTCGACATGCCTAACAAGTGGGATCTTTGCTTTCACGAATAGCCTATATTTGTGTGTTCTTCAAGAGTAAAAAAGTAGAGCACTAAAACACAGACGAATAAACAAATATATTTTAGTAGACAATTAATACAATTACAGAGTACATTTTGGAACTAGAAACACAGTATCTAGGCGCACGGGTACATTTTACCAGCTGGCGGTTTTAGGTTTACAGAGATTTTAGATTTTTTTTTTTAAAACAGTGAAATCAACACCATACACAACAATAACGACAACAGCAAAAAAACACATAACGACAACTATAGTGAGACTGTGCTATAGTGAGCGTGTGTGGCTCGTATTTACTGTATATGCTAGCATGACACTCTTCATTAGCCCCACAGCTTTATAGCTGCACATTAGCACACACTGCAAAGTCTCGTCGCGTGGCGTTAACCAACTGTCAGTCCCCGCCTGTGCGGTCAAGGTCACAAGGCGCTGCTGGACCATCTTCTGGTTCTCGGACACTCCGAACGAGTCAGCTGAAAGGTCAGACATGAGCAGAGCGCAAGCTTCCGTGCGTTGCAGTGCAACGGCAACATCCGCAAAAGCTGATCCACGTGTCACGTCGAACAGATCAACAAAAATGTTTAATACTGTCATCAGGAAGGCAAATTTTTAATAGCGAAGTCTTAAAATAATTCTCAGAAGGCCTGCAGCTCTTCGGGTTATATATATATATTTTCCTCTCAAGATATAAAATGCAAATAATTCGGCAGTCACTCGTCACAGAATCACACACTGGCAAAGCTGAAACAGATGAGCACGTAGAAATAAGCAGCTTTTAGATTTAACATCGGGTAGCTGGTTTGCTCTTTAGAAGCATCTTTTCTCTTTTTTTAGGCTTTGTTACACTTATGTTTTCGTTGCACTTAGTTGGTCTCCATGGCACCGGACGCAAGCCATCGCCCTGACAGCCATCGCCACGACACAGGTACTGTACAGACAGTCACAAACGCAACCACAGCACCACGATGCTCCCCTCCCCCTCCCCACTTCATCCTCAAACACTTCACTTCAAAAAGTCATTTAATCCTCTATGAAGGAAGCCGTGCGGCATCCTCCGGGAGAGGATAAGACTTCAGAGAGGTTGAACATGAAACACATTTAGCTATTTAGCTGTCTCGTGGCTGATGCAGCGGTTTGTTTTTTTTGGAGGGGGGGGAGGCAGTTAGCTAAAGCTTCCGCTCTCTCTCTCTCTCTCTCTCTCCCCCCCTCCCTCCCTCAGACGTAGATGGCAGTCCGGGAGATGACCGAGCCGTCCCGCTGGGACTCCATGTCGTCGTCCAGGTACGCCCCCTCCTCCCCGTCCTCGTTGCCACGGGGACCGCGGCGCAGGTGGTAGCCGGGCGTCCCAGCCGCATCCCCTACCCCGCCTCCCACCCTGCCCTCCGCGGGGGGTCCGAAGCGGTCGTACTGCTCCTCCTCCTCCTCCTCCACCTCTTCGTCCTCCAGGCTGTCGTCCAGCTTCCGCCGCTCCGCCTCCTCCGCTCTGTCGCCGCTGAGCATGAGGATGTCGCCGTGGCGATGGTGGCGGTGGCGGTGGTAGTCGGCGGGCCGGTCCGTGAGCGTTCCCGCGGCGTCACAGCCGTCACGGTAGGCGTAGGTGGGGCCGTTATTGTTGCCGCCGGCAACGGCCACGAAGAGGAGGCGGTCCTTGTTGCCGTGACGACCGTCGCCGCACGGCGCGGTCGAACTCCCGTTGCTGGGGTAACTGGCGCGCCGCAGCCGGCGGCGGCGGCGGCGGCCGCGAGACACGAGCGCGGCGACGAGCCCGGCGACCGATAGCACGGCCAGCAGGGAGCCGATTGCGGCGCCGGCCACTACACCGCCCTTGGATGGATCCGCCAAGGCCTCTGTAGACATGGGGGGGGGAGAGGGAGGGGGGGGGAGGGGTTTAGGGAGAGCCTTGTGCTGGCGCAGAGCTAGTGTGACTGGAGGTAGTGTTGCGGTGGCATTTGTCTTACACATGTGCAAGCGTCCTCTTATCAGTGTGACGCTCTCCAAGGGTAGGGTGATCCCTGTGCTGAGACCATTGCTAGACCAGCTGGTTCTCTCCCCCCCCCCACACCCCCGAGATGTGTTGCTGCTACTGGTGCAGCCATTTACCTCTGTTATGAACCCATACAGTAATGTAAGCGTCTAGCCGGGACGGAAGCATTATAAAGGTAAAGGTGCTTTTATTGTCACATACATGCAGTGAAATGTGGTTATCTGCATTTAACCCATCCCTCAAGGGAGCAGCGGGCAGCAGCGGGCAGCAGCGGGCAGCAGCGGGCAGCAGCGGGCAGCAGCGGGCAGCAGCGGGCGGCCGCTCTGCAGCCGCTGTGCAGCGCCCGGGAACCAACTCCACATATACACCAGTGTCTCTGGTCAATGGCACTGACTCAATGACTGGAGAGTGTGAACCTGACATGTTTATAGATGTTAACGCTGTGTTCACATGAAAAACAGCAGGCCGGGAGATGGCAAACACTTTCTGGACGGCACGGCAAGATTAAAAAAAAAAAACTAATGACGATGTGTCGCTATGGTAATGTCGCAATTATTTCGTGGCCGTTGCCACCATTTTGTTTTGCCGTCCTGCTCTCACGCTAACAAGATATCCGATTTACCGTCTGCCACGTTGCCGTGTGAACGCAGCATTATGCACTGACCCTCGGAGGTCCTGCGACAGAACTGTGACTGCGGCGCGCGATCCTCGGCCAGCGCGACATATTGGTGTGAGCCAGGTTTGCCCCTCTCAGATCACGGCTCACAGGCTGTGTCATCAGAAAGCGAGAGGTGGTCTAGAGAAGCAGCGCTTGACAGACCACAGTGGGGAGGGGTGGTGTGGGGGGTATCCAGCAGGGACAGACAGGTAGACAGGAAGACAGACAGGCAAGATGGACAGACAGGCAGAGACTGGGATGAGATAAGAGAAGTTTAACGCGGCTCTGTGGGGGAAAACACGAGACATTCACGCCAGGGACAGCCAGAACCTTCAACATCCATTACCCACAATTCCCTGAATGTGTACCTGCTGTTTAGCCAATTCAGCCCTGTCACCTCCTAATTACCCTCTCCTTATCCTCCGATCCCTCTCTCCTGCCCCAGTGCCATTGTATTCTGCCGTGCCTCTCTAATGAGCCCAATCGAAAACACACACACGTAAGTTTCTCCACCGATGCACATCAAAGTGGGACAGTTTGGGGACGGTTTGCATCAAGGGTGAAAGGAGAACATGTCTAGTTGTTCCAGAGGTGCGTTCAAATTCGCCAAATTGAGGCGAACGCATTTTCTTTTACATTTTTGTGTAAATATTTGAAAGTGTCTTTGGTATTCAACAAACCCAAGCTCTCGCATGTAACTCCCCCCCCCCCCTTTCCCCGAGAACTTCACTGGCTCCCCATTGCAGCTCGCATTCAATTCAAGGCACTGCTGCTAGTCTACAAGGCAGTGCATACAGTAGAACGGCCCCAAGCTACCTCCCAGCAATGGTCCGGTTCCAGGCCCCAAAAAAGAGAACTTCGGCTGGCCGGCTGGCAATGCCACCGTTACGAGGCCTCAAGACTCGCTCATCGAAGTCTCGCCTTTTCTCCGTCTTGGTACCACAGTGGTGGAACGAGCTTTCAGCAACAGTCAGAACTGCGGAAACCCTACCCATCTCCCGTAAGAGGCTCAAGACACATCACAATCCACCTTGGTACCTTGATCAGCGACCTCGCCACCTCTTAGCACTCTCTCCTATCTAAGAGTGTCATCTTTAAGTCCTCTGTTTAACATCTCATGCTGTTATCTCTCTCCACTTTATTAGCTAGGCCACTACCTGTTGTGTTTTATATGGTTGATTACGTGGGTAACAGGTATGATGACATTATGCTGCATCTGTTCTATTTAGAATATTGTTTGCTTATAATTGCTGGTATATGACCTGTCCAAATACTGACACATGTACTACATGTAATTCGCTTTGGATAAAAGGGTCTGCCAAATGCCGTAAATGTAAATGTCCATGTTCATTCGCGAGAACGAATAACTCCTCAGACCATTTGTGCGTGTGTGTGTGTTTGCGTGTGTGTGTTTGCGTGTGTGTGTGTGTGTGTTTGCAAACATCCGCCGTGAACTCAAAGCAACTGAGAAACCGTTTTGAAGGTGTCAGCGAGCGTTCTCCGCTTGCTTGCTAATTTTGAACACACCCCGGGTGCTTCAGCGGTCGGCTAAAACAGAGCTAACCCTCGGGTATGGCGAGCAGCGGCGGCAGTGAGAGTGACGGATGAAGGGGTGGGGAACATAAGACAAGCGATCGCTGGCTCTCACACAAACACAAGCGTATCTAATGTGGCGTGCGCAGCAGGCCGCCATGGTGTAGCCTCGGGGCGTAGTGAAGACAACAGAATACAGCGCTGTTGAAGCCTCTTAGGCCCCGCGTCCACGTAGCGTTTTTCTCTGAGCGCCTGCTTCTTTACTCAGTTGTTTCCAGCGAGGACAGGGCGTATGCAGCAGTCGAGGAAAAAAGCTTTTTTCCACAGCGCTCCGCCTTTTCGGTGCGGCCGCCCTGAGCGCTTCTAGTTGAAAATATCTGAACCCTTCAGAAAGGCGCTGGTGTCATTCACCACCAGCATCCTTTTTTCATGCTACCAAATCGTGTGGGGCGGGACTTTCTTGGCGTGGTAGCCAAGAAAACAAGTAGGGAGTCAAGTCGAGAGGAGAAGCTAGTTTTGGCCGTAGCCCGTCTACCGTGAGCTGTGCGTCGACATCTTAATATCACAACAGGGGAAATTAGATCTAATGTGCATGAGCATATATTGTTCACATTGAATGTTGCTGGAGCGTTTGTCACCACATGCTTGTTACAGCTTCTGTAGCGGGCGCTCATGTTTTCATTCAAGGTACTGTCATAGAAACTAGACATTGACGTGAAGCGCTCCTCAGCGCCAGAAAAGAGCGCTATGTGGACACGGAGCCTTAAGTGTAACTGCAATGAAGAGTAGGCGTCAACCCCCCCCCTCCTTCCTTCCTTCAGGACAGGCCTAGCGTTTGCACGCATGTCTCTCGCTGAGGTTTGCGAGGCGTTCCATTTGTCTGAACACTACTGTACATAACTTAATTAAGTTATGACGTTCATGCAATGTGTCAGTTCCTATTTAGTACACTTAATTCACAATGTGATGCATTTCACTCAATACAAACACAAATTATTGTTTCGACACCTATCGACACCTATTGCATCCTAACCATCCTGGAAGGATGGATTCCTCCCTCTGTGGTGCCTTGCCAAGGTTTCGTACTTTGTTTACCCACGTGGATTTTTACAAAAGTTTGTCTTTGCTCGAGGGGAGGAGCCAGTTATGGGGGCGTTGTTTGTTTCCATGTGAAAATTGGGGTTGTAAAGCCCTTTGAGACTGTAATTTGAGGCGGGCTATATATATACAGTATATATATATTTATATATATATATATATATAAACCTGACTTGATGCCATTTGCCACTCCAATTCCACAAGAGTCCATGCAAGATTCCCTCACACAGTGAAAAGACATTTAACAGACTCAGACCCAATGTCATTAGAAATACATCTCACTTTTAAAGTGTATCTGCACCCCAGCACTGAGCCTGACTCAACCCACTTGCTTAAAAGTAGTCAAGGAGCTGAGCAATGGGGGGAAGGTCCCCCACATTATATTTTGATGATGCACGAGCAGACAAGAGTACAGTTGGAAACCAGGCAGGTCCAGTATAATGGATTTGACGTCTAGAGACATTTTCATACCATAAAAACCACATCTTTCTAAAAACACCAGCATGTATGCATCTCATCACACCTTATTTAGTTTCCAGTTCAAAAAACACTATTTAGCGAGCAGTTACAGCTTTACCGGCGTCACACAGATCGTCTGGGCTAGACTCGGCTGAATATGATATCCACTTTAATTCGTCTCCATGCAACACCGATGTCAGCGTGACATTGTGTTTCACCACCAAAAGCACCGTAAAGCTACCAGTCGGCACCGTGTGGCAAACTGCCCAGAGACGTTCGACGCAGAAGTCCTTTCAGACAGCCGATGATGAGAAACTGGTTAGTAGACATAAGACATGGCTTTGAACCACTGTACTTTTCCATTAGTCTTCCTGTGTGGCTGGTATGGGTGGCAGGGTTAGACACATCTCGTGGGACAGGACATGATATCTAAATCAGGGGGAAAAGCTCTGGTGAGATCCCATTGAAGTGACAGAAGGCATTAAAGGATGACGAATCCAACTTTTCATGTCCTAGATTTGTCTCGCTACCAACTTGACGGTTGGCATGGAAACGTACCGTGTGTGTGTGTGGGCGAAAATATTATTTTTATTTATCGTGTCAGTTATATTTAAAGCTATGGTGGCATCTATCTTGTGTGCGTGAGAGAGAAATACTTTTGTGCAGATGAATAATGGTCTATGTTGCAGCTATTTTGTAACTCTTTCTTCTATTAATCACACGCTAAAAATTCTATTATACGCCTTGTAGACTATAATGAACAATGTTCCTACAAAGGACCATTAGCCATGGCGGGTTCATTTTTCATTAGATCTGGGGTCACGGGCAAAAACTATTTCATAGTTCATCGTTTTGCAATCTGGCATTCTCACAAATCCAAAGTGGACAGCTATACTGTAAATACACGGAAAAAGAGTTTAGAAGCACCTGTGGAGTCCTGCACATCCCGTTAAAAAGGGGAACACATTTTGGGTTGTTGTTCTCTCTCTACTGTGGTTCAGTGGGTAACTCTGCCAAACTTAGCCAGACACTAATCAACCGCTTGTAATCCTCACGTGTTGTTCATTAGCCACAAAACATGACATCTGAATCAGCTTTCAACAGTTAACTGGACATACTGTGTGTGGTTGAAACCAACGTTACAACAGAAAAAAGTACCATCTCTGCTTTAAGAGTGGAGATGACACCGACTACGGTATTCGGATAAGCACAAATAGTGGGTTTTTAACGAATATTTATTTCAAACAAATATTGTTTTATTATTTGTGTTAGGTAATATTATATTTATATTGTGCCTGGAGAGGCTACTTGTGCTCCACCTGCTTGGCTGATGTGACAGGAAGATAATATACGAGTAACGGTCTGGGCCGCGCCACCGGTGGGCGGCTCGGTTGGTTATTGTCTACCGTTTCCTGTATGGTGAGTGTTTGCGTCTTATTCATTAAAGCTTATTATTTACAACGACTGGTTCCTACCTTGCCCGCTCCCGCCCTTACAGAAGCACAGACAAGTAACCGCAGCCGGTTTCAAACCTTAAAACAGGCTAAACGTAGTGTGCTACATCTTCTCACATATTCCAAAAGGCATGTTGGGTTCTGGATGTATTTACTAATTAATCCAAATATTTGCAGCATGGTTGGTAGCCTATAAGAAACTTGAGTCGTATCTCAGTCAGATCTGTTTCTACTGGTTGCAACCTGTTGCCCCATCACTGATCCGTTGTAACTTAAAAGACAATATTGACATGGATATTGCTGAGAAGGTGAATACGTGTATTTGTTCCAAGCAGTTTTCCTAAATATATACCTTTAAAAAATATATAATGACTCATGTTCTTGTCTAATAACCTATTCTGCAATAGGATAGGATGGGATTTGGGTAATGCAGAGAAAAGCTATGCAGTTTCGGTTTCTATGAGAAACATCCATATACAAATAGTGGGTTCTCTGCACACCCCCACCACATGGGGGCAGGGTATTAGAAGCCAGCAGTGTAGGGGACCATGGGAAGAAGCATGCTCAAATCGATGAGTGTCCCTTTAAACACCGTCCCCCCCCAGAACAAGGAGCAACTACAGCAGCAGCAGCAAACAAATAGGCAGACAGACAATCATTAGTGAGAAAATAGGCCATAGTTGTCTCACCTCGTTCTCATCAACCAGCTGCATTATGGAGCACGGTTGTAGCTGTCACCAGGATCGGGGGGGGGGCTTATATCAGCCTCTGTATTAGTGTCATGTACGCAGGGGAGATTAGGGAAGAGAGACTTATAGTGTGAGGAGACAGGCAGAAAGGGGGGGGGCCGTGGGGAAGCCAGGTCGATAGTAGAT
>JAODUE010003179.1:9850-32586 GCA_027564755.1 Amblyopsis hoosieri
TGACACTAATGTTTTGCCACATTGTGTGCCTCTATGTGGTGGCTTGACACTAGTGTTTTGCCACATTGTGTGCCTCTGTGGTGGTCTCCTCCTTATAAAGCATGGTATGAATCATTCAACAGGTAGTTGTAGTAGTAAACAGCGACTTGTACCTCTGTCCCGGTCCTCAGCGTTGGGCCCCTCCATAGTGACAGGCAGTACGACATCTCCGCCAACAAGGAGGGCTTTGTCCTCAGCCCTGTCGAGGGAACCTATGGAGACTTCAAGGCTTTTGCCCTAGCAGGCATTACCTTCAAGGTAGCTCTTGTTAAACACGCACGCACACATGCACGCCCTCACACATCTGCATTCTTTGGCTGTGTTGTTTTTAAGCTGGGATGTGTGCAGGCGTAGTCAGGCATTTTAAATGATCATTTGTCATCAAGTATAACCGCTGGCTATCTTAGGTATCTTTATAATCCAGATATAATATGTCTATCATTTCTAATTATAATGGTACATTAGATTTAGATGCATTCACATCAGCCCATGCCATTGGTCATTGCTAGATAATGTTTGATTCCACATTGATGATGGATTTTTATTTATTTGTTAATTGCTAATATGAATGAATGAATGAATGAATCTTTATTTCTATAGCACTTTTCATACAAAGCCATGTAACACAAGGTCCTTCACACTATAAAAGCATTAACAACAACACTGTAAAAGCAACAATAATGCAATAGTACCACTCTCTTCACACGCAAATGTGTGCACACACACACACACAGAGAAAAAGACAAGAAAAACTTGATGAGAAAAATGCTATGGTAAAAGGCTATTATCAGCATAAAACTCAAATTTGCAGTGAGGAAACAGTAGAAGCAGAGTAATGCATTAAAAGGGTTAGTAAATATAAAATAACAAATAATAATAATAAAGAGAAAATGCAAAAAGTAAATACAAAAAAATGGGAACTGTAATATCAATAAAACAGATTAAAATGTAAGTACATAGATCATTAAATAAATTGACTAATAAAATAAAACAAATACATTTAAACTAAAAGCCTGGTTAATCTTAAATCTTTAGTTTGCTTTTTAAATGTCAATGAATGTGGAAGTGTGTTTTTGTATATATAGAAGAAAGCTTGCATCAGTGTTTACAGTAAAAAAACAACCAACCCCAACAACATACTATTAGATCAATTTTACTTTGAAGAGATTAACCATTCGGTCCCATCAGATAAACAAAAGCCCGGGAAACCCAATTAGAGTCGGCTTTTATGATGGATGAAAGGCACTCAATGTAATGGCTTGTTAATAATATACACAACCGCCCTCCCCGCATAGCAATTGTCTAATTGTCTAACAGTCATGCTTGTCCCTCAAATTATAATTTTAAAACTTATTTTCTGACTTTTAATTGTTTTGGGAAATGGTTCTGGGTTTGGGTTTCCAATTTTTGTTCATTCTTGCAGATAGACCATCAATGTACATACTATGTGCCCAAATTAAGCTGTGTGTGTAGCAGTCAATTGGATTTTCCTCTGTCTGTTGAATAGATCAAGTCTGAGGATGGCCAGCCTCTCTCTGGCGTCCTCTTATCTCTGAGTGGAGGACAGTTCCGATCCAACCTATTGACCCAGGATACTGGTCTCCTCACATTTAACAATCTGGTAAACGCACATTTGCTGCATCACAAGTTCTTTCTACAAATTTGTAAAGGATGTTTTTTTTTTATTTGTTTTATTTTTTTTTTTATATATCTTGAATTGAAATATCCAAGCAGACTTAATCTTTCTTAACTTGAAAATGCTGACAATTATGTTGTCAGTCCCTCTAGGATATCTCTTGTGAGTATTTCATTCCACAATAGCTGAATGTGTTTTTTGTCAGTGACACATTTTTCTGTAAGAATTCGAGTTGGAGGAGTTGAGTAGGAGTAAAATTACCTGTAAATGTTTCACTGCAATCCACATAGAAGAAAAATAGAACAAAAATACATGAAAATAACATGGTGATTGGGTGAATTACTGTAATAGCACGATCCTGGAGGAACTGTAAAAGCTTAATGGTAAAGTTTTTTTTTATAATGTTTTTTGTTAATCTACATATAAACGAGTTGTAAGCTTTTATTTTGATGCACTGAATGTCCATCAAATGCCCCTTCCTTGCAGAGTCCTGGTCAGTACTACTTCAAACCTATGATGAAGGAGTTCCGCTTTGAGCCGGCCTCTCAGATGATCACAGTGGATGAGGGCCAGCGCCTCAGTATAGACATCACCGGCGTCAAGACTGCATACAGGTAGGACAAAGCTTAAGGGTCACTTGACGCATAATACCAAATGCGGACGAGCGCTCAGGCTTTACCAAGCACACTTCACGCCAATGCGTCAGCAATTTCTGTATACAAAAAAAGTGCATTGAAATTAGCGATATTTCTATCTACAATTTTTATGTGCACACATTGTTTCCTGTGAACAATATTGGTGTAACTAAGATATTTGCTGTTAAGAAATATTTTTTTTTATATGCCCAGGACACTAATTTGTGAGCTTAGTAGGGCATCCATTGCCGACTGTAGCGGCCTTCAGGCTGTCGCACATGTGCAGTCAACGCACGCATGTCCACGTGGACAGATATTTTTACAGTGTATGTGTGACTATATTTACGTCACCTGCACAGTCCGCAGACCACTGCGGACGCAAAAATTGTGCCGGGGCCTTTACTGTTACACACAAGCTAATTCTTAAGAGACAGCTGTATTGTATAGCTATGTCTTTTTTTTGTATTGCATACATTTTTGTATTATATGATTTGATTGATAGGCCTAAAATATTGGCATTCAGATTTCCTAGTTATTGTTGTTATTAGCTTTTGCAATCCTGGGGAAGTCCCGCACAATTAAATTAACTATTGCTCTTTTGGAAACGAACTTGGTCAAATAAACAAATTCTCCATCCATTGAAAATGTAATAAAACACCATGATCCATTCAGTATCATCCATGACGATGTACAGATTCAGCGCCAATGCCGAGCTATTGTCTTGAATGAATGTTAGCCCTGCACGTGCAACCACTGGCTCTGGTCCCCTACAGCTGTTACGGGTCGGTGCAGTCGCTGAGCGGGGACGCAGAGAGGGATGTAGCGGTGGAGGCAGTAGGCCAGGGGGACTGCGGCCTCTACAGCGAGGACACCATCACCGACGAGGAGGGCCGCTTCAGACTCAGGGGTCTGCTGGTGAGAACCCCTGTCCAGCCAAACCGACGCTTCAGTTTAACTCTGCCATGAGAATCAGTCTGGAGAGTGTGAAAGTCCTTGCCACTGGGTCCCAGCAACATTTGACCTGACCAATCGGGTGTACTGATGGCTCTACGGGGCGTGGTTTAAGTGTGGACTAAGGACGCTTAAATCAGTGGCCTGCATGAACTATCGCTACGCTTGATTTGTAGGCCTGATCAGACCCAGGCATACTGCCAGTTGCGTGGCCTCGCACACACTACATTGTTTCCCGTGAACAATATTGGTGTTAACTAGATAGATCTGCTGTTAAGACATTTTATTATTTTTTTATAAGCCTAGAACACTCATTTGTGAATTTGGTAGGACATTCATTGCCGTCTGTAGTGGGCTTCAGCCTATCGCACATGCGTAGCCAACGTGCACATGTGCATGCAGACAGAACACCTTGGAGGTGTGCCGATATATACGTCACGCATACAGTCTGCAGACGCGGAAAGTCTGCCTGGGCTTTTAGAATGTATTAGAAGAACAAAGAACGCCACTAAAGGCTTTTCTCGATGGAAAATATGTTTTCACTCTTCTCCCGACACAACTGGCTCCGCCGGTTCACAGGTTTGTCCAATCACCTGTAGAGTATTGTATTTTGTTTTTAAAGTGCCTGCCCTTTTCAATGGACTGCTCCCCAGATGGTCGTGTGCATAGAGCTATATATGGTTCCATCTGGCGTGTAAGGTTAGAGGGCCCTCCAGCAGGGGCAAAAAACAGACAGTGTATTACAGTCTTGCTAATGAAGGAACTTAACAGCTGTTTTCTTCCAGCCGAGCTGCAAGTATCTGATCCAACTGCGAGCTGAGGGCAACGACCACATAGAGAGAGCCTTACCCCAACACAGGGCCATAGAGGTGAGCCATCAACACAAACAGTCAGAGCGTTATCTTCAGCCTTGCCACACGGGGGCTGCTGTATGTGTATTGGAAGCTAATCTCAACAGAAGTCCATGCTTGTGTGTGTGAATTGGCTTTAAGCGTTAAACCTAATGCCCCTTTATTCTGTTAAACATTCTGCTATGTGATTTGTTTAGCCATATCCAAACTGTCAAGTCTTTATCTTGTACAATAATGCTGATATCTCTCTCTCTCTGTCTGTCTGTCTGATGGCAACGTCCAGGTTGGAAACAGTGACATCGAGGGCGTCAACATCATCGCCTTTCGGCAAATCAATCAGTTTGACCTGAGCGGGAATGTCATCACCTCCCCCGAACACCTGCCCACACTATCGGTAGGGAGGGATATCTGCTTTTCCTCCCGCAGGTCTTCCCATTCGCTCTTATCTCGCTCTCGTAGGCTCACTTAAGTAAACTCGCTTGGAGTGATTTCCTGGTTTCCTCCCATGTGTCTTCTTCCTTATTTGCTCTTATCTCGCCCATAAACTCAACTTGACTCCCCTCTCACAGGGCACGCCTCTATTTGTTCCTCCGCAGGTGAAGCTGTGTAAGAGTGACAACCTGGACAACCCAATCCACAGCGTCTCACTGGGACAGTCTCTCTTCTTCCACTTCCCGCCACTGGACAGAGACGGAGAGGTACTGCACAGGAGCGTACCGCTTTTAGGCTGGAGTTCATATTTGACGGCTCAGAAGTGCCGCGGCAAAATGTAGTGCTTTCGCGGTTTAAGGTTCGGAGGTGCCGCTTCTGGGGGAAATGTGCGCTTGGGGAGCCATTTTGAGACCGGGATTAAGTAGCTGTGTGGATAGACTCGGCGTGACCTCCATTTAGATTTTTTGATCATACTCATCATCGTTTTGCTGAAATGTTCAGCCGGATTTCCATACACAAGAGTTTCCATTTCAAATAGAGAGAATCGGGACATGTTTTTTTTTTTTACTGTAGTGCAGTAAGATTCCATTAATTTGTGGCTGAGTTTTTCACCCTGTATCTTCATGCTAAAATCAAACTTTCTAAGTTGATGTTTAAAAAGTAATCTCTTGCATGCCAGCATTTGCATTTCTGAGCTTTTATCATC
Organism: Amblyopsis hoosieri; assembly: GCA_027564755.1. Classification (NCBI taxonomy): domain Eukaryota; kingdom Metazoa; phylum Chordata; class Actinopteri; order Percopsiformes; family Amblyopsidae; genus Amblyopsis; species Amblyopsis hoosieri. The sequence continues at coordinate 15,101 of JAODUE010003179.1, forward strand.
AGGTGTGCAACATTCGCATGCTAAATTATATTAAACAGAATTTGCTCAGGTTTCAAATTGAACACAAACTGTAAACGGGTGTCGTCGCAAGAACCTAAACCGTAAATAAACGTGTAGTTGTAGACGACTCGTGCAGTCCCTAGCTTTGGCTCATCCCCCCCTCCTCTTCCAGAGTTATGTGCTGATGCTGCACTCGACGCTGTCGCGCTCGCAGTACGACTTCGTCCTGCCCCACGTCTCCTTCACCTCCAGCGGCTACCACAAGCACGTGACGCTCACCTTCAACCCCAATGTGAGACCCTTGCCTCTCTTTTCTGTTCAGCTGTACCCCCCCCCACGCGCACACACACACACACACACACACACACGACAATGCAGTGTGAATTTAAACCATAACATCTGGGCCACTTCCTTCAGCATAAAGTGCCGGACCAGGACGTTGCCCAGGGCTCCTACGTGGCCCTGCCCCTCACGCTGCTGCTGCTGCTGGCGGCCTACAACCACGAGAAGGTACGTGGATGGAGGCTCGGCGCTCAGCGTCGCCATGGCGCTCAGCCTCGCCTTGGGTCATAGAGGAACTATACTAACGTGAACTGTGGTGATGCTGACCTCTCCCCCCCTCCTTCATCCATCCAGGTGATCCCTCTCCTGCTGCAGCTGGTGAACCGTGTCCAGGGTGTCAGGAGCATGAGCCAGGCCGCGGGGGACACCGCTGCCATGGACGAGGCCAAGCGGCAAGCCAAGAGACAGAAGGCCAGGCGTACATAAGCACGCAGGCTACACCCCCTCCTCACACACTAGGCAGACCAGTGCCCCCCCCTCACACATGCAACACCCAGGACCCCCACAGTGTGAATCACACGTGGACACTGGCCTAGAAGATACAGTAATACAAAGTATACAACCCTAAACCATTCGGGTCAATGTATGTACATGTTAATAAAGAGGACGTGAAACAGATCAAATATTTATAACACACAAAATAACAGCGCTTTAAAACGTGGCGGTTCTTTTGTCACGCCTGAAACTGGTGTTTTTACTTGGAGAACCACCGCTCTGGATGAGTGCCCTCTAGTGTTGGTTTCAGTAGTGACCTATACGCCTGAAGCCAGCAAACATCTGGTTTTAAATCTTCAGTGAACCATTCTACAAGCTTTGCCACCTCCATTCGATCAAACGTCAGCAAATCGGCCACCATTTTTCAAAATGTTTTTGCCTAATATCTAATTTTCTCTCACAATTGTCATTGTCATCGAATGAGCCATTTTTATACATTTGTATTTAATGTAGGATTAACGTGTTTTCCAAAGTACATGTACATTGTTTAGGACCTTCAAGCACCAATAATAACTATTATCTTGCCATGTGTAAGTGTTTACAACGTATTCACTATCTATTCAGTTTTTTCTTTTTGTAATTGGTTGAAAGTTCTGTAAATGTACTTGTGTTGTATAGTACTAGCACATGACTTTAGGATTTAAACACAGCCATCGAGGTTGTAGGGCCAAATTATGGCTTCATATATCACCCAGTGTGTGACTGTCTAAATGAGGGGCTAGCAAACAACACTTCACCCTATTTGTTGTAGTGTATTACTACTTCGTCTCAATATGTCTCTTATTTGCTCAGGAAGTTGTGATATGTGTGTGTGTGGGTGGGGGGGGTGGTGAGTATTCACGCTGACATTTTAATGAAATTTGCTAATGAATGCTGGGTTTATTGTAGAGTTTGTTTTTGGTAGGGTGATGATGTAGTGAATAACTAAATAATTTATTAACAGTCCAATCCTGATGTGAATGATTTTTGTATGGCAGCAGATTACTTTTGTGTGTTTTGAAATGGCATGCAGTCAGATTTATTGTTTGGAACAATCATAATGTGAACAGTTGTAACATTATTGCTACAGGAGTTCAGATAAAAAGGGAAAGGCTTTTATGCAGTGCGTTCCATGACCTTGAGTTAAAGTTTGGAAGATGAGGCAGACCTCCGTACGCTCACCGTGTTGGTGCTGGGAAGTGTAATGCACTGTGAAAAGCATGGAGCCCATTTCTTTTTCTGCCTTCAATTGATCTGTTCTCGGTTGTGGCTGATTTTTGTTGAGAGATGAAAAGGCCACTGCCCATTTATTGAATTGGAAAAATACTCAAATTAGTTCATGGTTGGGGAAAGTTGATTGGTTGGGCTAAGGGAGGGTCGGAGTCAATGACGGTCGTTTAATTGTCATTGGACAAAATCTGTTACATTTTGAAATTCTTAAATAAAAATTGACTGCAGACTGTTGCTATGTTGTGACACTTCCTCAAGGGGGCACTGTAATGTAAAATGTGATTGCTATGGTTTCCTAGAGATATATTTTAATGTTTATATAGTCTGTCTTAAATGATTTTGCATTGCACTGCAGCTACATTAGGACTCAGAACAAATGCAGATATCCTCTTCCAAATTTGGAATACTGTATTATCCACAAATACTGATCACAGTCTACACATAATTTCAGTATTCAAATATTTAATGTATATGAAGAACAGTTCTGACTTCTGCACTTCTTTCATGGTTATAGTTAAATGGAACAGGAAAATGGCAAGTACAGTTGAGTGCCAGGCTGCTAGCTTAACACATGGGTCTTTGCTGTATATCCTCTCTGTCACATCACATTTTTACTGTAAACTCATTGCCGTTTATAAAGTTATTTTCAACATAACCCTGTGCTGTCTGCTACCATTTTACCTCATTGGTAGTGGGGATCCTACGGTAAACGTGCCAGCTCCACTTCCAAACGTTCTTCGCTGTCTCCCTCTGCAAATGATGCTGGGTGTTTGTGAGAACTCGAGGCAGATGTTCTACTGCACTTGGCTGCTGTGCTGTGATTTTGTCTTGCGTAAAACACACCCAATTTAACCGTGAGACGCCACTCAGATTGCTGTCTGTCTAAAGTAACCTGGGCACTGAGACCAACACAGCTGCCTTCAGATGCATAGCTACCAACTGTGTGGTATTTTAAACCTAATTACAGTTTAAACTGAGGGGACTCAATTTTTTTCCATTCACCGCCATTTTTCTCTGGCGTGAACCGAATCGTACCAGATGCTGAATTGCCGTTTAGTGTGTTTCAAGCGGGCAGCTTACTCTGAGCATCTCCTATTGGTTCCCTTTTTTCCTGCAGTTTGCCACAGCTCAACGTGAGTGCCTCGCACATTCCCTCGATGCAAAACAATCATGTAGACCACCCAGCATCCCCCTTCCCCTCATCACCCAATACCCAAATCACCAGCTGCCCGCTTGAGTCACCCATTCCTGTCATTGTGCATTGGCCAGGACACAAGTCACTGTAATGTAGGAGAGAGGGAGGGAGTCAGGCAGGCGTACAGTCTGTGCCACATTAATTCCAGACGTTTGATGAGAAGGCTGCGGATAGGGATTAAATATTCATGGGGCCTGATGACAAGATGGGCGGTGGTGGTGCTGATAATGCTATCTACTGGCTGGTTTCTGTGGTAGTGTGTGTGTGTGTGTGTGTGTGTGTGTGTGTGTGTGTCTTGGTGCTGTACTATATCCAAGCAAGTGTGTCATGTCACCCCTTTATGAAAGGCTATGCCGAGCCGTGAACGACGTGGTTATATTATTGCATTTAGCTGAGGTAATGTACTGTCAGAAAGTGGCATTATGGCACTTTCTGTGTCATTATAGAATACATTTGGAGTGAAATGCAGCCTCCGCTGACACTTTTAAAACAAATGTGCGCTCAGATGGGGAGTTAAATGTCAAAGTAAAGGCTTGTTTGTCTAGTGTTAGAGGCTGAGATTGATACAGCCCTGATGGCCTGCGTAATTTGGAAGTGTTCAGGGTCTCTCTCTCTCTCTCTCTCTCTCTGTGGAAGTGTTCAGGGTATATCCATCTCTCGCACTTTATTGGCACTCTCTCATTTGTGTGTGTGTATACTATATATATTTAAATTAGGGCTGTCAAGCGATTACACATTTTTTTAATTACAAGCTTTGTGATTAATCTAATTAATCACTTATCTTAGAATAATTTATATTTGCCTTTTGCTCCATTTTCTGTGACCAGAAGTCAAAGCAATGACAAGCAAAAGTTCAATACAGCACTGGCAATTTGACAATAACACACAACACTAACATATAATTAGTCCTCCTCTCATTAGAAAATGATCTAATGTCCTTCTGTGTCAGAAAATTATGTGTCCAGCCTCTCGGGATAGTTTTGACAGTGACAGCTGAATAGTTAGACAATAGTTTTATCCAAATGGTAGAATGTTTGTCAGCTGCACTCTCACCTGCACTGTGTGAATCCTTCACAGCACAGGCTACTGTGGCACATACGTGAAATCGACAACAGCCAGCAATCACTCTCCTGTTAACTTTCATTCTAAGTGAGGGAAGGAGCGAAATAAACCTTTGCTTCGTTTTCACATTTCACATGTTCCCTTCGTCCAGTTCAACACGGATGAACTGACCGCTGAAGTCGCAGTTTCAACTAACGCGTGTGTGGTTGTCACACCGGATGGCGGCGGTCTATCGCCTGTCCAGTTTTTCATTTGCACATGTGTGACTGCAGCCATAGCAAGTAACTAAGGGGGCGGAGCTATCATTGTGATTAATCTGCGTAAATCTTTTTGTCGCGTTATGTTTTTCTAAGGTAAGTATGCCCCTTGGGCGCCTCCCTTGGGAGGTATTCCAGGGACGTCCGGCTGGGAGGAGGCCTCGTTGAAGATCCACACTGGCCTGGGAATGCCTCGGGATCCCCCAGTCGACTACGGATAAGCGAATGAAGATGGATGGATGTGTTTATATATAAATAATTAATCTACATGAACGCGTTACACTGACAGCAAATATATACGTGCGCGTATGCGTATGATATGCTTGGCAGAGCATGCCGTCTCTTTGCTTGACGGTGTGAGCATGGCAGCCCTGTCACCTGCGGTGGCAGGCGATTGCTCGTGCCACCTCCGAGCACATGCTCGCACAGTGACCTTTGACCCCCCCCCACGACCACTAGCCCTCCTTGGCTGGCTGGAGTCAGACGCCTGTACCGTGTGCTGCAGCGCGTAAAGTCGTTACCCTGCGGTCCAGATAAGAGCTCGGGCACCACTTGCCACTTTTCAACAGGGTCTCCATGGCGACTGCCCTGTTTGGCTCTAAGAGATGTCAGACACGCTGATAAAAGCGCAGACACGTAATAATGGTAATAAAAAGAAAAAGAGAGAGAGAGAGAGATTGACGTGGTGGGAAGGCACGGCACGGCTGGCTGCACTCTCTCTCTCTCTTTCTTTATATCAGACGTGCCTCCTCTCTCGTCTGCGCCCCAGCACCCCCCCCCCCCCCCTCCCCACACCTCTCCTGTGCACCCATGTTCTGAAACAGCACCTCCATGCTGTCATCGGGATTTTCAGCGGAGCTTGACGGGAGCAGGATGAGAAGGCAGAGGAGGGAAGGTAGAAGGGCAAAGCGTGTGTGTGTGTGTGCGTGCATGTGGATGTGTGTGTGTGTGCACGCGTGGGTCTGCGTGTGTGTGTGTGTGTCTGTGTGTGTGTGCGTGTGCGCCGGTGGGAGAAGTTGATGGTGCTGGAGTTGCAGAAGTCCTTGTGCAAAGTCAGTGGTAGTGGAGGAGGACGACAGCGAATGTGCAGGAGAAACCCTGGCGGAGCCTTTAGCAACGCTACGAAGCCTCCCTGAGTCTCCCAAGACCTAAGTGCATGTATGCTGAATGTTATCGCCATAGCAACACCTCTGTGTGTGGTGAATAGGACTTTCTGCAACGTGGATGCACAACGCTAGCTTTATCTTACTGTTGTTAACTCTACGGACTAAGCCACTGGACCACATACAAAATAATGTTTTATTAATCCACAAATCCCTCCCCCCCCCCCAAGAAATTCTGAAAGTAACATATAACATTTTTCAAAGCTGAAGTATAAAAGGGGTTCAGCCTTTTCACCTTTGATACTGTATACTAGTTGTATGTTATGCATGATTATTACAAATAAATGAATAAATCCCCACAATGTTGCATTTTATCATACGGTATAATATTAAGTAAGAATATATACACAAAACTACAGTACATGGGTAATATGACTATATTGATTACACGTAGATTAATAGCAACAGCCAAGTAACAGCTTTCTGACTCGAAGGCTAATAAGAATTGATTTATGTGAAAGTCATGTATGATTTCGTAAAGAAATCTGTCTGCTCTCATGAGAAAATCATTGTTGACAATCCCAAAGTGTTCCTTTCCCTGGTCAAAACCGTTATGCAGAGGGATAACAGCCATATTTCATCATGATGGAGGATAATGAAATGAGGAAAATGAGCATACTTTTTTTGTCATTTTCTCGTCAGCACACCCTTCACAGTTTGTTGAGCAGCAGTGGGAAGCTAATGATGATTCGGCCAGATATGTCACATATGTTTTGATTAGAAGCATGTGCCTTTTCTGATTAATTGAAATAATTAAAATGGCTAATGTTTAGCGGAGGCATAGCACAAGTGGGGGTTGCATGCAAATTGGATTTGATAGGTGTTCTGTGCTGAACTGAGGGGATGCCTTCATCTGCATGTCTGCGTGTTACTGATTGAGAGAGAACGCTGTGCGTGTGTGTGAGTGTGAGTGAGAGAGAGAGAGAGAGAGAGAGAGAGAGAGAGTCCGGCTAAGAGAAAAATCCTCTGACTGCTCTGTTGGTTAGCCTGAAAATGTGATGACGACAGTGGAAATGGACCTAACTAGCACAGACTGAATGAAAGAGGAAGGGGAAGGGAAACACGCAATACCGTTAGAAGAGCAGGCCAGGCTTGTGATGGTAAACGTAAATGTTAAATGTACGCTACAATATATATGCAGTGAAACCTTTCTTGATGTCAGCTGAATTAATCACTGCGTTAATATACAGAAGTAGGCGTCTCTCTCTCGCTCCGTGGCCCTTACCTCTCATTGTCAAATTCCCCTCTAGCTTCCTACATTATCTCCTGTTCCCCTCCTGCCGTTCATTGCTTATCTGAATACTACATGGGTCAAGGGTGTGGGTGGTGAGATTCCTGGCCTGGGCTGTACCCCAAACCCCTATCCCCCATGGATCACCTGGCTTCAAAGTTATACCCTGCATAGTCTCGCAGAGGACGCAGCGCGTCGACTGTGTCCAGGTCGGCCTGCTTGACTGGAAAAGTATTTTGATTGACATGACACGACGACCAACCACGTAACTCGATTACCAAGTCGGATGTTAAACTTACACTGCGGATTCCGTTCCGGAGAACTAATGACGTGAGCTGGCTGTTTTCAGGTCTTGTAAATCTGTTAGGTGAGTAGGCTATGTTTAATGCTTAAAATAAATCGACTGAAATTAATAAATAAAGCACTGCGCTATGTCGCACCGGAATTACAGATACAGACTTGGTGACAATGCTAACACGCCACAATGGATGTCGACTTCCTAACATCCGGATAGCGCTGTCGAGCTTAATAGGATGCACAGATTTGTTTGTGACGTAGTGCTAATGGACAGACGAGGCTGAGACTGTCCTGCAGAACATACAGTATGAAGCTCGCAATCACAGATAGTCTAATTGCACGACGGGCTACAAAGTTGTGCTCGCAAAACCCTGTTTTGTCTTCAAACATGACTAAAAAGTTTTCCTTTACAGGCAAAAATGGAAGAAACCTTTGGCAAGGCACTTGGAAAGGTTGTGATGTGCCCATAGCCTAGCCTACCCACACCCTGTTCTCAGGACGGTTAGGTGCAATATACAGTAGGTGTCAAGTGGGCTATTAATAACCGTGTTGCGCTAATGAGAGCCAGCTGTTGTATTGTTGAAAACAAATAATAAAAACATGCAGTGCTTAGTTGTACACATGCAATTCATATAGAGTTAATCCATATCATTTATTTACAAGCTAATGAGGGATGCTCCATCTCTACTTTTAGTTTTTCTAATGACCCAAACAGAGAGGGCAGATCTATCTGAAAACATATAGACCGCAATGTATACAAAACAGCTTAGAAATCCACCGCTTAACGCTGTTTCTCACCTTCTACATCAGCAGCCGTGTTGAAAACACTGGCTTTGTGGCTCCGACAAATGAGACCGACCCTGCCTCTAATTGATAACCTCATTACCTATGTCTGCCAAGCCATTACCGCGCCACGGCTCTGTAGCGCCCAGGTCACAAGGTCACCGCTGGGATTAGCATACAAGAGCAGCGCGCCATTAAATTGGCACAGTACACGCTGGAATGTTAACACTAGCTGCTGTTGACTGCCTCAGACAGACACACATCCTCGATGTGGGACACCTCTGACACCAGATGTCTTTTGCGGTATACAAACAGAAATAAAAAGAACACAGGAGCAGAAGGTTAGGATTTCTGTGATTATTATCCCCTGAAAACTGGCTACTAAAACTTTGTGGATGTCTGGTGGTGCTTCATGGAAAGTGTTTTATGGCAAATGGAAAAGAAATATGACTGCCTTACAACACAAAGGGAAATAATTGAAAGAATTGGTGATGTAATCCTTGTAAATGAGATATGTATTTTAATGATTAAATGAGGCATAGATTGTTTTTCCAAAATGTTCAAAGTTTGAGTGTTGATTTTGTGTGAAGACTGGCCTCTTACGTGTTTGGAGACTCTCCTTATCACATATTTGCTGACAGCTGTCTGAACATGCTTGATCACTGGAAGCAGTGACATTTTGTTGGTTCTCCTCAAAGACCTTAGTTATCGCAAAGACTTATGGGAATGAATCGTTGAATCGTTGAATCTGCTGTGTGTTCATCTCTGGTCTTTCCAAACGTCTTTCCGCCTCCCACGACTTATAGCATGTACCACAGGGTGAAGAGACTATACCAATGTAATAATTATCAAATAATTGATGTTCAGATTGACAGGAACTGAACTAGACCAGGTTTATTCAATACAAATACGATAATAAGTTACGTTTTGTGTGCTGATATTGATAGAAAGGGAGGAAGAGGCTGCAGCCAAGCTTCGACTTTCCTTCCAAACGCGGTAAGGGATTTGGATGTGAGCGCCATTGCCAGGCGTATACAAATAAACTGATCAACGGGATGCATAGTGATTGTTTCCTGATGGGCAAGTTATGCATTACGTAGGTGGGTTTGAGTGGCAGCTTGGCAGCCATTGGTGTAGAGATTCGTCATGGCATGACAGGTTGGAGAGGGCTCTGACATCTTGGCCTACCCTGCGAGGCCAGCGTCTGTCGTCTTAATGAGGCATCCCGTGACAGGTGATGGGGGTGGTGGCGTTGTGTGTGCGTGTATTTTCCGACAGACTGAACAGATGCCTTGTTAGCTTGACTCCCAAACCTTAAATGTCTGTTATTCCTGCGGATCTCAGACAGGTCCTGTGTTTCTCCTTGAGCTGTTTCTCCAGCAATCAGAGGGAAACCTGTAGCCATTTATACAGTATGTCCACAGCTTTGGAGATAACTACGTTATTTTTTTCACCCTCCTTGTACACTTCATCTCCATTCGGGCAGATATTCGGAGATAGCCACAGCGCCCATAGCTGTTGTCAGCCGAATGTACAACTCTATGCAGTCTAAGAAAGCACTCTAACCTGGCCAAGTATAAGTATAACCCATGCGAGTGCAGAGAGAAATAAAAACTTCCTGCATGAATAATTCCTTCACCTACATCATCACCCACACCCCCCCTTCCCGTCCAACTTTCTGTGCATCCTTGCCATCAAACCACACACCCTTCCTGCTGTCCCCATGGGAAGGTATTAAGTTCACACGGTTTCACACGGTAGAATATAGATGATTCTCACATGGACACCACTATTGATTTACCCCGCACCGCAGACACCAAGGGTAATGAAAGGGTTTGGTTTGCTTCCCCTCAAGTGGTTTTGCGTCATGTCTCTCCAGGAGATCTGGAAGTGGAGGAATCCACTTTGACTGTACCAGATTGTGCTTGCATGTACCGTGAACCACACATGGCTGCAGGAATGTGTTCCGTAGTTTAGCGAGCAATGAATCGCTACTCTCGCCTACGTTTGTATGTGTTTTTACACAGACCTAAACTATTTTATTTGCAATGGAAACATTTGATAATAGCTAAATCTTCTTATGTTTAGATTGGAAAAAACTGGGTGTGCATGGCTCATCATTAAAAAAGTATACAGTAGTGTATATAAATTATGATGAGGATTGGGGGGGGGGGCAAAGAAGGCTATTCCTTTCTAATTAAAAAATACAAATACTTTAAATTATGTGGACTAGGTACAGAAGAGCATTGTGCAAGTGTGCGGTGGTCTCACTAGAGTCAGGAGAATCACTCTATCATAATGCACTGGCTGAGCAGTTTTCATGTAAATGATTGCAGCCATTTTGACATGGCATCCAGTTCTTTTACTACATGCATGGGTCACGCAGTGCTGGGTGTGTTCATTTAGTAGCTAAGAGTTGAAATGGCTACAAGCTGTAGGACTTATTGTGGCAGCGCTACTGTACTGTATACGCAAGGAATTAGTCACCGTGTACAGAGGAGCCACGGGTGTTATCGGCGCACTTTGTAAAACCAGTGTGTCCAGTGTCGCATGTCGCAAGCAATCCTTTGAAAAAGCTGTAAACCCACAAATACACACAATTGATCTCATCCTTTATTCTTTTACCAGGCTGTTGTATGAAGCGTATTAGATAGTGTGTGTGGCATGAAACATATCACTTTGCATTTCCCTAGCGATGTATAGTGTCAAATGTCATGTGTGCTTAAATCTGTCGTGCCTATTGATTTCTGTATGAATTGGAGGGAGGATATTGAGCTATTTAGCCTCAAGTCTGCAGAGCAATGCTCTGTCTCTCCCTCTGTACCTCCTTTCTCTCACTCTCTGCTGAATCTGCCACTGCGCCCAGAGGGGAGTTTGGTTTCTACAGCAGTGAAGCAGACTGTTGTCATGGGAACTTGACAAGCAGGTGCCTTGCTGAGTGCGAGTGATCGGTGTCGATGCATGCAGGCTTGAACTGTTTCAACTCTTTATTGCCAGGACACAGAATGAGGAGGTGAGCAACAGAGATGATGAGTAGCACCATTATGTGGGAAACGCACGTCAGGTAATCACACCCAGTGGTAATTAAGGCTGGATGCATTGTACTCTGCAGTCTTTACAACTGGTGTTAATGTGCAGAGCGACGCTTTACAATTATAACATTTATACACACACACACTATATATTGTAACAAACTAGGGGCCAGGAAGCAAGGCACATTTCGGGATCTCAGGCAAGGCTCCAAAACAAAGGCATCCCAGACTTGACGTCACGGCAACATGGCTTCCCACGCCTTCATAGACAGAAAAGTATACGTTTTAATATGTCATCAACTTCTAAGCACATCAAAATGCAATATTGAGCGTTACATTAATAAACCAGTGTGTCCAGTGTTGCATGTTTGATATGTGTTTTTACACAGAGCAAAACTATTTTATATGCAATCGAAACATTTTATATAGCTAAATCTTCTCATGTTTAGATTGGAAAAACTGGGTGGGCATGGCTCATCATTAAAATAGTCTATGGTATATAGATTTTGTTGAGGATTGGGGAGGGGGGGGAGACAATTTTGAGCGTTATATTAATAAACGATATGTAAAGCAGTCATTGTTATATAGTTTATCAACAAGGTTAGAAGCAGCTCTCAAATGATAGCACGCGATCCTGACATGCAACAAGTGAAGCACAAAGCACAATCATCCATGTTTTTCCCACTTCCATCTTCCCACCAGCTCGAGCGCATTAACTTCCCACCTCTGACTAAAATTGAAGCAATTGTTCTTTAATTGAGATTGAGTGTTCAATGTGTGTTCAATATTCAGTGAAAGCAGAGCTATGGACAGACGTGGGAGTTGATGGTGACTCCCATGTCATGGTTGCAAAATAAATCTTGATTTAGTTTGGTCATGTTTGCTTGTGTGAATTTACATTTAGCTTTGTTTTTGCTTGTTTTTTTTGCTTGTTTTTTTGTCTAGCTTGCAAAAATAATAATTGCAAATATAAATCAGCTAGAAGCATTAGACACACTTGCAGTATAATACATTATTTTTGTACTGTTGCACAAGCATCATGTGACTACTCCATTCACCTCCATTATTTTACCACATATAACATCATACATAATTTGAAATAGTTTACACTGAGGGCATCTCAGTTACCCTCAGTATTCCCAGAGACACTATAACGAGACATACCACTTCTACGTATAGTTTTGAATGTAGCTCTATGGGACATTATCCATAATCCAAAAGAGCCAATCGTTTGCTTTTTAACTGCCAAGCATTAACCCGTAAACCAATCGCGTGGTTGCATTGAAGCAAGCCACCTGCCTATACAGTCTTCCTAAATAGCTGCACAGGGTGTTTCAAAGATGGCTGCGAGTGGCGAGACGTGCCTGGCTCTCCACCTCTGAGTTCAGCCAGCCACTCAGTCTCTCTCTCCTGGTGACCTCACGCCATAGTTCTTCTACATGCGTACCATATGTTGTGTTTTTATTTGTATGTTTGTAACCAGGGTAGTACAGCATTTCTCATGTACTAAATCCATCAGTATGTCTTACTCCTAAACCGAATCTTGTCTAGCACATTACACTGTATTTTTGACCTGTGTTAACTTGTTGAGGTTATCCTACTAATAAGTAACTAATAAAAACTTGAAACACACACACACCTGGTTGTATGAGTATGGTCAGTAACAGCTTATAACATAACCCTCAACTTTTTTTTTCTGGTCGATATAACATGATGAGGAGCTTAATTCCTCCATGGCTTTTGGCTAGCGATCAGCCCTCATTGGTAACCTGATCCCAGCTACCTCTCACTGCCATAGATTACACAAAGCTCCACCATAATGTCAGGACTGCTATGTTCCCGGAATGAGAGATTTTGCTAGAAGGTTCCATTGGCATTTTCTCAAAAGGTCACCTGAGCTGTTATTACTGTTCAGTTGCATGACTTTTGGAACCATGTTTTTTCATCAAAATGTTCGATAGTATTGGGGCCTTATGGGTGAACCGAGCCCTTAAGTAAGAGTTATCGATTGTAGGGGGATAGGTTGAGATAATATCTATAGGTCTGGCCTTTTCAGCATGTTGAAATAGAAAAGCACAGGGCAGAAATAGTTTGTATATTCTCACCAAAGTGATGTTGATTAAATTAACTGATACAGTTGCTGTAAGCAGGCAGGGTAGCAGGGGACAGTTTTAAGATGCAGTCAGTAAAAGCAATTTAACTCTGACAACTTTTCAAAATCATAACGCTCTGATCGTAGATATTTATCCATACATTCCTACAGGTGTAAGGAATATCTATTGTAAAATCCAAAATTTGCCTTAGGTTGTCATGAAAAAATGCATGTTGCTATTTATTCATGCAACATTTTAAGACAACCCTTAGCAAAGGAAGATTTCTAGTTTTAGATTACAGTAAAAAAAAAAAAAACACAATCAACATTATCCCGTACAAAGTATCTTTCCTTGTTTAACTCTGAAGAGCGTACTTAAAGTCATAACATGAACATATGGGAGTCTGGTATTTTGGTAAACACTTTTGTTAATTACACTATCTAGCTCCATTAGTTCTAAGCCGCATCGTCTCTTAAAACTATCACAAACTTTTAGTAATTTCCAGCCACAGTAATAGCTGACACATAGTACATGGGTGAAGAGATGCTCGGTTATAAACTTGCCTGCGTCTGTTTGTGTGTTTGTGTGTCTCACTCAAATGTGAATGCATGTATATGAAAGAATGTGCCATTAAAAGTAATTGGTCTAGTCCGCAGTTAGCAGAGGACAGGAGAAAGCAGGGAGAGAGGATGCTTAGCTTCAGCTCATTAACCGACGCCTGTTAGCTTGGAAATAAATTGGGTGAGATTCCAGCACCAGAGAGGCGGATTACTTCATTTTTCTCCTCCCCATGGCCGATATGTCGTGGATGTAGTGAGGCGAGACCACCGTCTCTCTCTCTCTCGCTCTCTCTCTCTGTATATGTCTCTCTCGTTTAGTCTTTTTATCTGTCTCTCTCTCTCTCTCTCTCTCTCTCTCTCTCTCTCTATCACACTCAAAGCTCTCTCTCTGTCTCTGCCTCTGTATTTGACTAGCATACACACCAGTGTACATGCCATGTGGGTGTGAGCAGATGAATGTGCAGCCCATGGGTCCTGCAGCAGATGTGAATGAGACAGGTGTCAGATGACTAGCTGCTTGCCACGGGTTAGAGGTCACCTCCAGCTACAGTATCTCTGACTGTCTGGGCCCAGAGCCAGCCAGCGAGACTCCATCCAGTGGGAGTGATGGTGGAAAGATTGTTTTTTTTTTTGTTGTTGTTATGAAAGAGGGCAGCGTTAAGGGGATGAGACAAGCCACAGCGTAAGGACAATACCACAACACATAAACCCCCTCTGTGACAGCGGTTCTGTAATGTGGTGTGTTTATGTCCTTTCGTTCACCATAAGGTCAGTCCTCATGGCTACTACTGTGGGATTCAGATGCATCATCTGTGCTTCCTATCGTCTTCTGCAGATATCGCTGTAAAACAGGAGTTTTAGGGCACCATTATAGAGTAACCCATAAAAGCCTAATATGTTTTATTTCTTGTTATTGAGAAAACCTTGGCATGTGGCAAAAAGTATTATGGTCCTTATTGTTTTCCAGAATAACTGATGGAACATTACGACGATTGTTATCCAAATTAGCAAAGGCATTTGTAATAGGATCAGGGTAATTCTTCAGCTGTTATGCGAGAGAATATCTGCCTATAAACCTTTAGGCGTTACGTTGTGAATGTTGATATTGATATTGCTGTTTCCAGTATCATTGTAACAAATTACTAATAATTTACGGTGGATTTTCAATTCATTCAAGTATCTTATTGTATTGTTTTGCAGTAGGCCTAATAGCAATAGTAGCTGAAGCAGTAGTTGACATATTTTAGTTACTACATCTGATTTACTTTGAATGCTTTTACTATCACTAATTTAGTTCTATATTCTTATTACATTATTTACCAAAAGTCCTTCTCTATGTCTTCTCCGAACTCCTCCCACAACTGCTGCTTTGCCTCTTACACAGCAGAGGCTGCAGCCTTTCGGTGCCTTGCAACCGCCTCCAGAGTCCTCTGGGACAACATATCCCGGAATGCCTTCTTCTTTAGTTGGACGGCTTCCCTGACCACCGGTGTCCACCATGATGTTTAAAGGTTACCGCCCCATGAGGCCCCTAAGACCTTGAGACCGCAGCTCTCCGTTGAAGCTTCAGCAATGGAAGCTTTGAACATTGCCCACTCAGGTTCAATGTTCCCAGCCACCAAAGGGATGCCAGAGAACCTCCGCAGGAGGTGTGAGTTGAAGATCTCACAGATATGTCTGTCCAGAGTCTGGACAGAACTGTTGTTACAGTGTAAACATGTTAGTGGGTGTGTCTTATTTGAAACACTCATGTATTGCACTACATCACAACCATCCACAAATGATGCAGACCAGTTTTGATGCATGTATGCAAAATGATGGGCTGTACATAAGAACACTTGCAAAAATGTGCACATACTTATGTCGGTACAGTACATGTAAAGGGTCAGTGTTTTAGATAAGCTGTTTCTCTTCCTTAATGACATCATTCATCAGGAAGTATGCATACTGAGTTGTGAGTCCATAAACAATTTGGTGCAACATGCTTTATGGAAACACAATGAGTTCAATATATTATTGAGACTTCAGATTGGGACATTCCTGCATTAACCTTTGGGTCCTCTGGCTATAACCTCGGGAATCATTGTGGACAGAAGAATTTGAACCAGTCATTTATGAAAAATACTTTACATTACCTTATAAAGCCCCTGTTGGTTCACATTGTATTGCATATTAATAACTATTATAACTCTATTAATAACCTCTATAGTTACATGACTGAATCACTAGTCGGCGGTTTACAGTTTCTTCACCATTCTTATTCCAGTTATTTTAACAAACCCATGGGCACCAAGTCTCTTTCCTGGATGAATAAACTTATGCCCACACACACCATGCACAGAAGGACGCTGAACTGAAGGCTATTTCCACACAAACACACCTACACACACACACACAGACACGTGTGCCAACAAACAGAAACAGAGAGAAAAAGAGTCGTGTTTTGTTGGACAATGCACTCAGACTCATGCCAGACTGCTGAGCACAGTGTTAACTGGATTAGTCATGTGTGCCTAGCTTCGCGCGTGTGTGTGTGTGCATGTGTGCGTGTGTGCGTGTGTCAGCAACACACTGAATGTTGTTAAGGATGCCCGTAGCCTCCTCTGCTGTCAGTGTGCCAGAGGGCCAAGCACGTCAGACTGGCACATACCGTCATGTTTGATGAGAGCTTAAATTTGTCTTCGCTTCATTAACGGATGTCCTTCTTATCGGGGCCCTTCGTGTGTCCTCTTCATTTCTACATGGCGCTATAGCAGCTTTATGACGAGCCACCGCTGTCGGTGTGAATGCAGTCCATACAGATCTGCACGCAGCTCTGTTTAAAAAAAATATATTATTTGCATTTTATCAACATTGTACAGTATTACTGTCAGTTGAAGTGTACTTTAAGTGAGTCTGTGGTTAAATATTGATATTGCTGTAATTGTGTGTTCCTAATTGCTGACAGGGCCCGAATGTTGCTCCAGTCATAAAAATACTACATTGCATCAGCACAATCAGCATCCCACCCTCAAGACATTACTGCCTCCTACTCCCCCCTAAGAAGACGGTTTATTTTTATTTATTTATATATTTAACTGAGCTAATGATCACTTTACTAGCTTGTCTGGTATTCTCCCTTCCTATTGTATTCCCAGTCTTGTGTAAGCCTGTCGTACTTCTGTTTGACCCAAGGGCGTCTGTGTGACATGGAGCAGGAGCCGACATGACACCTTCATCTGACTAGGCCCAAATGAGCTGTGATTAATGACGGGTTTCTCCCGGCCTGAATAATGAGTCCGCTGCTTCCTCCTGATTGGTTGAAGAGGACAGCTTGGGGGGCTGCCAGATGACAGATCCGCGCGCATACGCTGGTGTACAGAGGTGTTTGCAGCTGTGTCAATATAATGCATCTGTTGGTAGGCTGCTGTTTTAGAAGGCATTAAACTGATCTGTCCCGTGTTTGCATGTACACTGTACAGCTGTGGGAAGGAGCCCTTCCCACAGCTTGATGGGTTCTTTGGACCTGAAGCCTATATCCTAGTTCTGACTCTGGAATGGAACAATTTGATATAAAGTATATCTTCTTGAGACTGGCATCAAAAAATAAATTAATGCATCCTCATAAAAAAAGCAAGTGGCTAATACTGTACCTTAAAGGCATGGGTGTAGATTTAGTTTGAACATTTGGGGGGACATATAAAGTGAGGGGGGGGGGGGGGGGGGGGCTGGGGGGCCACCCCAAAAAATTTTTTGTAAAAAAAACTTTATTTATTAGGGGGAATTAT
>JAODUE010003180.1:0-11316 GCA_027564755.1 Amblyopsis hoosieri
CCCAAGATGTTCGGATGCACCCCATCAGGTCTGAAGCGGCCTTTACAGTTCCAAAAAATATTGAAATTGTCAATAAAGCACCACCTATAGGCGCAGTACCTTGAATTTGGGACTCTGAGTAGTGGGGGCAATTTGTGGTCATGTGGTGAAGTTTGGTGTTTCTGGGCCTTACAGTTTTGGCTGGCCAAGCACTTTTAGAGGAGAATAATAATTAAAAAAATAAAATAATAACTAGGGTTGCAAGCAACACTGGACGGGCCCTCGCTCCGTGACGCACGTCGGGGCGTGGCGCGGACTCGGATATGAATCATTATGAGTGTTGCGTGAGACGATTCTGTAGAAAATTTGGGCAACCTGCTAGGAGCTGGGAATGAAAGCATAAAACGTGTATATTTCTGTTGCCAGTAGGTGGCACTATGACTTTGATTGAATGTTGACCTATTGATGTGTTCAGGGTTGGGCTCTTATGAACTGATAAAAATTTGGTACAGATTTGAGCATTTATGGAGAAGTTACACATTTTTCTGTTGCCAGTATCAACATTCTGAATCAAACATTCTGAGCATGTACACAGAAGTTATACCAACTTCCTGTTTCATGGCAAATCATGTATCTTCCACGCCACACCACGCCGCGGACACGCCCATCACTGAAAACCGTTTGTACAACTTTTAATCCCCATAGTGTGTAAAATGCACAGAGCAAATTTGGAGGTGATCGCATTGATTCCCTAGGAGGAGTTCTTTAAAGTAGTTGGTAGTTGGTTTTAGGAAATGGCACCAAGAACATTTTATGTCCGGCTATACTTCATACATGTGCCACAGAAATTTCATAAATATCCATCAAACGTGCGGCGGGGGCTGCTTTGTTGAAGGGTAACTTCCTGTTGCCAGTAGGTGGCGCTCTGACTGTAAGGTAATTGTTACATATACATTTGTTCAGGGCGGGACTTTTATGAATCTATTAAAGTTTGGTAGAGATTGGAGCATGTATGGAAAAGTTATAACAATTTGATGTGTCTTGGCGAAGGATGTGCCTTCGCCGCCATGCCCCAGACAAGCCGTTTAACAAAAACTCACAATATTTATATTGAGTATAAATATTTTGGAGCAACATATACTGCTGTCCAGGTGTGGTCTTTTCCAGGACATGCCTGCATTTTCCAGTAGGACAAATGGCATTGACTGCATAAGGAGTATGTGCTAAAGAGTAGGGGTGCTAGGATAGCATTGACTGCATAAGGAGTATGTGCTAAAGAGTAGGGGTGCTAGATTTGCATGTCTTCAGTCTTGAACGATTTCTGTTTGAGAAAGTGTGGTGCATTATGAAGCACAAAATATGTCAAAGGAGGCTCTGTACAATTGTGCACTTGAAGATTTAAATAATGGAAGAAAGGGGAGGCAATTCTACTTCATACATTTCAGAAATGGGTGTCATCAGTGCCCACACATTTAATAAGTGCAAGTAAAAGAAATATGATTATGATATACAGTGAGTAAACAAAATTGTCCCAATGTTTTTGGAGTGTGTTTTGAAATTCATCAGTTTTGAAATTTGTTTATTTTCATATAACAATTGAAGTCACATGGTAAAACATATAACATGTTGTATTGTTTCCAATATAGTACAGGTTGAATGGAATTTACAAATCACTTTGTTTAGTTTTTATTAGCATTTTCTATACTGTCCCAACTATTTTGGAAATTGGGTTGTGTATACCTGATGACTCTAAAATTAGATGTGCAGTTATGGATTGATTGAAAAATCAGTGATTGCTGGAGCAGATGTTCCAAGGTGGACAGTGGAGGATGCCACAATTTTCTGGTGAAATGTTGTCCCCTGTATTGCAAGTGTCCATTTAATACACATAGTACCTTTTTTTATATATAAAAAAAGTTATCAGTGCACTTATATAATCTGTGACATTATGTCTGATTGTATTTACCCATTATACATCCCTGACATTCTGAAAATTATAATTAATATTACATTTACCTTCAGAGCTGCCTGTGGAGCTCTCAGAATCTTCAGACGTACATATGGAATCTTCCACAGAACTTCCGGAGCACCAGTACTGCCTCACTTTCTCAGACAACAGAACATACCAGAATGGAAGGGAGGGCTTGATGAAGAAGCCTGTCATCGAAAAGTGTTTCATCCTCTATGACCAGATATCCAGGTACCTGAACTGGCTTATATAACAAATTATAATACACTCTTTTGAGTTTATTTAAACCTGTAAATTGTTACATTTGTCAAGACTCAAGACACAAGATATTAATCTAATATGGTGGAAAATAGGGGTGTAACGGTTCTGACACAGAGACCGAAACTGTATGTATTGCAGACTGTAATGACTTTTGAACAGACTTTTGTATGCATAGTTTCTTACAAAGGAGTCCTGGCCAAGATAGGCAGAAGCATATACAGTACATAATACAGATACAAACAGAAACCAGACACTATTATTGAAAACAAGCATTATTGTATGAAAAATCCTCCTAAGTCAATGAGTCTTCAACAGTTACAATTAAAACCAATTACGTTTTAAAGAATATTACAGTATATCTTTCATTTGAGTTTTAATAGCATTTTAGCTAAATTGATTCTGTCAACTTCAAGGTTTTTTGCAATATATTCCATGCTGAGGGTGCAGAGTAAAAAAATGCCTTTTTTTCCCCATTTCTGTGTGGGTTTTCACACTGCAAAAACTATAGCTAACTTAGTGCGATAATCTTGTTTTTAGATTTAAAATCTAGTTGGACTTGTTTCTAATATAAATGGCTTATCTAGTGACATAACTTAAGTGAATGTGCACTTAGTTTAAGAAATCTTATTAAATGTATTTCACTTACTGCACTTGGCAGCCAGTTTTGCTTATTTTAAGCATAAGCAAGCTCATAACTAATATATTTGCACTTACATTTGATAGGGCATTTTTTGCAGTGTGGTACAGAGAGAAGATATAAGTTCTAAGAATGCAAAGAATATTGCCCGGTACTTTAATTAGTTGTTTTTTATTAGATTTTTATTTTTTTATTTTTTTTTTAAGTTTACATATATTGAGATATAAATTATGTCATGGAGAGGTTGAAATATTTGTGTGGCTAGGGAGACAATACTGATATTAAAACAAACAAGCTTATCGGGCATGGTATCAATATAAAGCAACAGCACAGGGTCAATCATTCAACACCTTCACAAAGTCAAGCTGCAACGGTCGTACATATTTAACACATTTGAGGCAGAATTTTATGAAATTGTCTTTCTTTAAGACGGACAGAGAAAGTAATTTTTGCCATTATATAAATGTCGTTCACCAAACATATCCACTCCTGTAAAGTAGGAGGCTCAGGGAGGAGCCAGCGTCTGGTCAGAGCCTTTTTAGAGGATAATATCAAAACACCAAACACATTTATTAGACTGTTTCTACTGAAAATGTGTAATAAAAAAATGAATAATACATTACCTCGCAAACTCTCGCCACATGTGAAAGTTGGTATTTTTCCACTGGGATTCAAGCACTTCCAGCCAATCTTCCTTCTTAATTCCTTTTCTAAATTAATGATCCTCTTAAAGACATTTGGACATTGGCATCTGGATTTAAAATAAACATACAAAAAAACGAAAAGTTTTAAAGACAAATTCCATCGAAATTGGGATCAAAACACACTGAAATACTAAATATCCTTACATTAGCAGAAGATATGGATGATGGATTATAATGTAAAAGGGATTCTATTTATTTTCTTAGTCTCACTCACAGAATTGACTAAGTAAAAATTAACAGCAGCTAGCAGTTGGCGTCCTATCATAACCCTATGGCAAGGGTCATGATGGTTGGTGACTAGAGCGGCTGTGGTTTCACGCTATCTAACCCTTCATTAATTAATACGTGCTTATGGGTACATGGCTGTTTAGCGGGCAAGGATGGCTGCGATGTTGTGCTATGGTATAATTCATTAAATAATGTGCTTAGTAAATACATACAGTACATGGCTGGTTATCAAAACGTAATACCCCTTCACAGGGCTGTGTGACTAGCTGCTGCTTTGTTTATGTGTCTGACACAAACAACAACTACATTCCTTCTCCTACTGTAGTCTGGACAGCGAGGCGGAATTAATGCGCAATCACACCTTGAAAACACTGCTGAAAATAAACCATATGTGGTCCAAAATCCATAAAACTTTGTTCAAACTGTGTTTGAGTAGCCTGGTACTAGCAGTAAAGTAGTCGTAGGCTCACGTCAACACAGCTACGTGGAAGTCGGGGCGGGGTGGGCAGTGACTTGTTAAAGTTAAAGCAACAGTCACTGAAATCAGACCGTTATCTAAAGAGTTGTTGTATGATGGTGCTATTCCACATAAACTGTGGTATTTTCACCTAAGCTTGTCAACTACATTGCATTGAGAAGTCAAGGAACTGTCAACAAATGAAAAGGAGCATGAAATGCCTCCTTTAAAATCCATCCATCCATCCATCCATCCACTCATCTTCATCCGCTTATCCAGAGTCAGGTTGCGGGGGCAGCAGCTCCAGCAGGGGACTCCAAACCTCCCTTTCCCGAGCCACATTAGAAAGCTCTGACTGGGGGATCCCGACGCGTTACCAGGCCAGTGTGGAGATATAATCTCTCCACCTAATCCTGGGTATTTCCCGAGTTCCTTACGGATAGCTAAGCTTCTCACCCTATCTTTAAGGGAGAAGCCAGCCACCCTCCTGAGAAAACCCATTTCGGCCACTTGTACCCGTGATCTTGTTCTTTCGGTCATGACCCACCCTTCATGACCATAGGTGAGGGTAGGAACAAAAATTAGATCAAGAGCTTTGCCTTCCGGCTCAGCTCTCTATTCGTCACCATGGTGCGGTAAAGCGATTGCAATTCCGTTCCCGCTGCTCCGATTCTCCGGCCAATCTCTCGCTCCATAGTCCCCTCACTCGCGAACAAGACCCCGACATACTTAAACTCCTTCACATGGGGTGAGGACACATTTGATGATGATCCCCCATCAGCCTCCAGCTCTGTCTCTATCACAGAGTCGGAGTTAGTCGGATTCAGGAGTTCCTCAAAGTGTTCCTTCCACCGCCCAATTACCTCCTCAGTTGAGGTCAACAGCACCCCATCTTTACTGTACACAGCTTGGAAGGTACCCAACCTTTAAGGTTTAATGTCCCAAACCTCAACAGGGATACAAGAAGAGCTCCGCCTGAGGTGTGAGTTGAAGATCTCACGGACAGGGGCCTCCTCCAGACGTTCCCAGTTCACCCGCACTACCCGTTTAGGCTTACCGGGTCTGTCCAGAGTCTTCCCCCACCCCTTGACCCAACTCGCCATCAGATGGTGGTCAGTAGCCAGCTCTGCCCCTCTCTTCACCTGAGTGTCCAAAACATTCGGCCTCATATCAGATGATAAGATCACAAAATCGACCTTCGACCCAGGGTGCTCTGGTACACGTACACTTATGAGCATCCTTATGTTCGAAATGGGTGTTTGTTATAGACAGTCCATGACTAGCACAGAAGTCTAATAACAAACGCCCGTTCGGGTTTAGATCAGCGAGGCCGTTCCTCCCGGTTCCAGAACCAAGACTGTGCGTAGAGGTAAGCCCCACCAGATCTAAATGGTAGCGCTTTACCTACTGCACAAGTTCTGGCTCCTTCCCCCACAGTGAGGTGACGTTCCATTTCCCCAGAGCCAGCCTCTGCCACCTGGGTCTGGTCCATCGAGGTCCCTGACCTTCGCTGCCACACATTGACAGCGCACCCAACCCACACGGTTCCTACGTGTCCACCACGGTGTTCGAAGGTTACCTCCCCTTGGGGCACCTAAGACCTTGAGACAAATGCCATTGAATTAAAACAAGATGTAAAAAAAAATTCTAGTTTATAGGTTCCGCATGAAGGATTACTCTTTTGTTTTGTTCTTGGTGTACATTTGATGTAATGCTTAAAAATAGGCAAAGCTGACTCCAGTTTATAGTGGTTTAAATTACATAAAATTTATATATGGCCATCTGGGTTACATTGCAGTGCATCATGTATATGTCTAATACACTGGGTAGATCAAATTGTCTGTGGTTAACGCATAGTACCTCAACATCAGGACTGCAAAGAGTACAGTCATTGACGTGCAAACCCTGCTCCTAACTAACACAGCTAAAGTGTACTGTCCTGTAAAAGTGCTCCTGTGTGATCTTGTGGTGTTCTGCAGGTATCTCAGCCACAAGATGTATCCTATATGTTCCAAGCAGCGGAAGTCTGTTATCAGGAGAACAGCCAGGCGCTTCACTCTAATAGGTAAGAGAAAACTCTCTCAGTCTACTGGTTCTGCTTGAAAAAGTCTGGAAGCTGTCCATTACAACAACAATCTAAGTAATGATTGTATAGATAATCTTTGTGTCTACATCTGTTCCAGATGGAGTTCTGATGTCGACCAAGTTTTCTCCTCCTGTCAAAGTCCCACGCACAAGAGAGGAGGTGCTAAAACACTTGCCTGCCAATTCATAAAATAATGCTACATTATGCAAGATTATTTTGTTGTGTGTTGTGTGATAAATATGTTCAGGTTTCACAGCAAGATTTGTCCTTCTAACCAATCACAAAAGTGCAAAGGGAGGGATCGTGTCTTCTGGATATTAATCGTGGATTTACATGTACATGAGAATGCAGGAACGTGGAAATATTTACATATAACAGAGGAAGCATCTGTGAGGTCTGTTTGTCAAGGATCTAATGCTATTCCTCACTCTTGAGAAGATGTAATTTCATATGACAGGAGCACCTGGTACATTCGAACAACACAAAATTATCTTGATAATTGAAAATCTCTACCAGATACTATGCTTTTCTGTTGTAATGTTTTGATTCCTTAACATACTTAACAACGGTTTTAAAAAGCAGTGTTATTGCTTTACTCTTAAATCTCAATCATTTATGTGGCAGACATTGTATTATTTGGATGGAGATCTAAAGATCTTAGATATGTGTTTGCCAGAGTTTTAATACTGTGTTTGATTTGTTATTTTTTAAGGTAAATTCCATCCTGCAACAGTTTCATGACAACCAGGGTCACTATGGACACGGAATCTGTCACCGGGCTATCACAAAGCACTTCCACTGGGGCTCTCTGAGCCGGGACCTTGCCCAATGGATCCTCAACTGCCCCATTTGCCGGAAAAAAACCAAAAGGAAGACTCTGAAATGCAGCGTTTACAATTGTACCAACCACTGTGGGCCAGTAGAAAGAGGCCTGGGACTCACATTCCACATGTACATATGTGTATCTGTTTGTCTGTCTATATACCTGTACAGTCTGAAATCCTAGTCCATTTTCCCATAAAGTCCATACAGTCTCCCATAACCAAGTGGACAGGATCTGATTGATTCCTAAATACATCATGTAATCTGCAGGTTTCCAATCCATGACCCAGCCATGTTGGCCCGATGGTTAAAGAGTTTGGGCCGCCCTCATTGGCAGCCAATGCTGTGGTCATCAGTTTGTTCTGCCCACTTTACCGAGAACTGCTTTGATCGCAGTGGGCAGACCGTTATGCTCCATACAGATGCAACTCCCAGCCTCTTCCTGTATAACGACCCCCTGGTAACAAACATGATGTGATGTCACCACTATTTGCTTAGGACACAAATATATTTTCTGCCAGGTTGAAAGGGATGTAATATTAGTACCATAAGTATGATACTTGAATAGCATTAATATTTGTCAGTATGACACGTGGTGTGATAAAGTAGTGTTCTATACTGTGTAAAGTTATACTCGAAGCTGCCTCATGTAACATCTTGTTATTACAGTAAGGTCTAGTACTCTGGCTCTGTAAGCACATCAGCTCTTAAATTAACTAATTTGAGGTTAAAGTACAGACTTTCAACTTTATTTTGAGGGTATTTTTTGTCATCTAAACAAGTAATCATTTAGTAATTCATACAAATGTTATGATTTTTGGACTTAAATACTTTTCAAATGAAAACTCATAGAATAGATATGTTTTTGTCCTTATGAGGAAATTTGTTTTGGGTTATTCAAAGCCCAGATACAGCAACATATGGGCACACAACACAAGTTATTAAATAGATGATACTAAAAAGACAGAGTACACACACCTGCTCCATCAATCAGTACATAATCATTTTATCATGCCTCAACAACGTTGAATTCTACTATTCACTCCAACCCAAGCACTAAACAGGCCCAACCCTGCTAAAAGTCTGATATTTATATTAAGCTGTTATTTAAAATTGGTATTGATACAGACACAAATTAGTTTTTGAACTCATTCAATTTCCAAAACACTTAACACTGTATTCTGATGGTAACAGTTAAAATTGAGCGTAAAGATCATGCAAAGGATTGCATAACATTTACAACATTTATCAGATCCTTTTATCTAAAAAGACAAACAGTACATTTGTAAATAGTAATAATAATAACAATAAAATTACATTTTATTTAAGGACGCCTTTCAAGACTAGTAGAAGAGATATCATTTGTTGAACGTAACCAACATTCTGTGAGGATAATGACAGAAGCATGTTATCAACATTTACAACAAATGTTATAGGATTGCAGCACAAGGACAGAAGAGATACAATTGCTTGTAGATATGGCGGGACAGGTCTTGTGGATGCGGGCTGCGATGAGGAGCCAGTGAAGATCTCAGAAAAGGGGGTTTACATGCGAGAACTTTGGTTGGTTGAATTTCAGACATGCTGTATTTTTAACCCATTGCCGGGGTCTTTTAGCAGAAGCAGGTAGTCTGTTGAGCAGTAGTCTAGGGGGGATCATCACGACTTGGACAAAGAGCTGCGCTGCTTCTTTTGTGAGGAATGGCCTTATTATATCTGCAAGCTCAGGTCTTTGTGGCAATGTTGGCTGCACAGGATAGTTGGTTGTCCAGGATGATGCCAAGATTCTTCACCGTTGAACGGCAGTGTTCTCAAGGTTGGTGGAGAGGTCAGAGTAGTTTTTTGCAGCAAGGTAAAGTATCTCTGTTTTTTCTCGGTTGAGCTTGAGGTGATGTAAAAACAGCTAGGCCTGATGTCAATGAGGCATCCAGATATCTGGGATGCAATCTGTGTGAGATAGAGGGAAGGAGAGGTAGAGTTGGGTGTCATCATCATAGTAGTAGTAAGAGAATTCATGTGACGCGATGACAGAACTAAGATATCTGATGTACAGTGAAAAGAGTAAGGGTCCTAATACAGAACCTTGTGAAAATCCGGTGTTGACTTGGCAGGGTTTGAAGAGATGTCATAAAGTCTGTACATTATGACATTTCTCTGACATCTCTCTCTCTCTACCTGTTTGAGAACACAGATCAAAGGTAGACTGGAGATGACCTTTATGACCAATGATCTTCATAGCATAACCAGATGCCTTAGTTTTGATTTTAATGACGCAGAAAGGTTCCAAAACCATGCAGTCATTCCATACCTGACTACACTCTAAAACAGCCTCATCTATTTATTTAGTTAATTTATTTCAACTCAATACAGATGCAATCTATTTCAAAATTACATTCTCTATAGGAGTTGAGAGCACACACATATTACACCATAACCTCATAGTAATTGTTTCAAATTAGGTCCAGTGTGAAGTACAGAGCCAAAACACAATTTTCATGTAGTTTTTCAGATGGTACTGTATTGTCAGCTATTGATTTAAATTATTGTTTTTGTATAGACCTCTACCAAGGCCAAGACCCGACCCGCTATACTGGATGAGGTTACAACACAAGACCAGGTACCAGGACCTAGAAATACCCATTACCCATGTATTTGTTTCAGAACACATGAAATTTGATCAATAGACATTAAAGGCACACAACAGTGTCCAAGATTAGCTCCAATATACAGGTCAGAAATTGTGACTCTTACTGCAGCTATCTGATGTGTTCCCAGGCTTTTTTTGCCAAATATGACGCAGTGGAGCGTTACCTCTGTAATAAAATCTACCCTCCTGGGCTGACCTATGTGGAGAAAAACACTTTCCGGAGGTTCTGCAAAAAATTTACCCTGAAAGGTACTGTATCTACAATCCATTTTTGTTTACCTCTACATAGCAGGAAACTAATGGTTAGAGTAAAACATCTCAACAAAAATAAAAATGCATTAAGCAAAACTTTTTTTTGTACATATAATCTTTAACTAAAATGGGAGCAAAAATAAGTGTTGCATTTCTATTTTGGTTGAGTGTATATTACTTAATAGAGAATAATACACTTCTGAATACAGATAGTAACTCTAGTTACTCTGATCAAAATACTACTTTTACGGGTGAAGGATATTGGTAAAGGAAGTGTTTTTGCAATAATCATTTTCAGGAAAAGAATAACCTAGTTAGTAATGGTACGTATGCATACAGATCTGCTGATTTTTTGTGTCCGAGGTGCTTTGGCAGATTCTCTGCGGCCACCTCTGGTGCAGTGGAGGCTCGACACAACAAACAAGTCTCAATATGTAACTATTATTGAATGCTAGAGGCTCCCGTGTATTAATTGTCCTTTACTTGCACTTATTCTTGCATTATCTGGGTCAGATGCTGAACTACGTTTTGTTCTCAATGTTTTTATTCTGTGCAATGAAAATAAAGTCGAATCTGGATCCCGTTTTTAGTTTAAAGAATGTTTTTTATATTTCAAAATGATTAATAATTGAATGTAGAAGGAAGTTATTATTTAAATATGCTTAGGGATAAAGTAATGAAGTTGGCACCCCATATGATAACAATGTGAATAAAGGTATTTTGATACGTTTGTGCACAAAAATTTTTTTGTGCGCAAACGGTTTTAGATAAATCATTGTTTAAAATGATAAGCATATGAGCGAATCAGCCCATTCCAGTACGAGACAAATGGGAGGACGATGACTTAATAATTTAAGATAAAATAAACCTCAATTAAATGTAAAATTATGATTCACAAATGTTTGTTTTGTTTGCACAACCGAGCACAGATGATGCACAAACGGTATCTAAGTTTAACACTAGAAGAAAAGGAAGATGTATGCTTCTGCATCGGAATAATCTATAGTCTGTTCTCGTTCAAAAAAAGAAAGCTTATTCTACACTGGCAAATAGGAATAGGCTATGTAATCATGGATGAATCTAACCCAATAGGAATTTCAAAAGCCAATTTGCAAATGTATAGGTCTAATACTCCACCTCGCAGACAACAACCTCCTGGACCCTCACCAATCTGGCTTCAAAGCTACGCACTCCGCCGAGACTGCTCTTCTCATGGTGACTGAAGCCCTACACACTGCTAGAGCATCCTCCCTCTCGTCAGTCCTCATCCTTTT
>JAODUE010003181.1:0-11316 GCA_027564755.1 Amblyopsis hoosieri
CTTGTTGTGTGACAGGTTTCACGAATTGTGTGACAAATTATGATTTTGTGTGTTAGCGGTTGAAAAAAACTGTAATACTTTTTTTGTCTTTCTTTGCTAGCCCATGATGGATCGGAACAAAGCAGCGGAGCTCCCCAAGCTACAATGTGGTTTAATTGATTTTGTCTGCACATTTGTATATAAGGTAGCCTATTGTTAAAATGTCCATTTAATAAGCCATATAGTTTATTTATGTATACAGTAGTAGGTGCAATGCGGTCAACATGGCACTATATGGCTCACTTGCATAGTAAAAAGGCATATAGTATAAAGGCTTCCCTATATAGTCTACCCTGTATATAGACTACCCTGTATATAGACTACCCTGTATATAGACTACCCTGTATATAGTCTACCATGTATGTAGGCTACCCTGTATATAGACTACCCTGTATATAGGCTACCCTGTATATAGTCTACCCTGTATATAGGCTACCCTGTATATAGTCTACCCTGTATATAGTCTACCCTGTATGTAGTCTACCCTGTATATAGACTACCCTGTATATAGGCTACCCTGTATATAGTTTACCTTGTATATAGACTACCCTGTATGTAGGCTACCCTGTATATAAGCTACCCTGTATATAGGCTACCTTGTATATAGACTAACCTGTATATAGGCTACCCTGTATGTAGTCTACCCTGTATGTAGGCTACCCTGTATATAGGCTACCCTGTATATAGTCTACCCTGTATATAGGCTACCCTGTATATAGGATACCATGTATATAGACTACCCTGTATGTAGTCTACCCTGTATATAGACTACCCTGTATATAGTTTACCTTGTATATAGACTACCCTGTATATATGCTACCCTGTATATAGGCTACCCTGTATATAGACTACCCTGTATATAGTCTACCCTGTATAGTCTACTCTGTATATAGACTACCCTGTATATAGACTACCCTGTATATAGTCTACCCTGTATATAGACTACCCTGTAAATACATTGAGAGGGCTGTTCAGCTACTGCATTTTGGTGAGAACACAAATCTGAATACTTAAAAAAAAAAATCTGATTGCCGCAACTTTTCAACTCAATTTGCTGTTGTAGGCCTATATTGTTACATTTTTTTTAGCTATTATTCTGGAATTAACTACTGGGTATGGCTATTTTAGGAGATTAATCAAGCGAGATGTCACCCGCCCAGCTTCAACCCAGTTAAAGGAGCTGTGTTTCTCTCTCGACAGGAGTTCTCTCACTTCCACCCTGCCATCCAGCCCATGCTGGACGGCATCCTGAACAACAGGGCCCAGTGGAACGCCAGAAAAGAGGAGTACGAGGCCAGACTCAAAGCTTTAGAGGAAGAGAAGGCTGCCAAAGCAGGTGCCACTGCCAATAAAGGTGCAGTGGTTGTTTACTTTAATTTTACTGAGAAATTAAGGGCAACTCCACATTTCTTCTGTACAATAACCTTTTTTTTCTCTCAAAAGATAAGACAATTCAAACCAATCAAATGTATCTTTATATACTTTTGCGTCTATATACTGTTAATCGGACTTTCTGAACAATGGTCCTACTGTATGACCTACAAACAGTTGTGGTTTATACTGGAGCACACCTCCACCAGATAGTCTTTACAAAGGGGTGATTGTATTTATGAAGGGATGGCAGTGCCGTCACCCAATTTGAAGATGCCGGTTCTCTGTATTCATTGTCCAACAGTTCCTAACAACATTCCTGGCGGGGGAGGCTCCAAGACCTGTACAGTGAGCTAGGCCAATGAAGTGCTGCCTGTGCTGGTGACCGCGGTGACCCGAACACAGCAAGTCACCGCAGTCACTCCTGGGCAGAAGATGACTGACCCACCGTACCGTAGTAGAGAAGGGTTCATCTCTATTCACGGCACTTTAGTACAACGTAGAGGACGACAGCAGAACACTTTCCTCCGGACCTGGGGAAGACATGCGGTCTTCACCCAGGTGAAGCCGGAAGCAAAACACAGGGTCCACCATGTTTGGGAACACACGCGCTACCAGTCAACTTCATCTTGTGTTGGCAGATGAACTATATGAGAAGCAGGTAATTTTTTACTTCATGACGCTTTGGTTTGGAACAATACACCATAATACTTTTTTTTTTTTAAATATTAAGTTGAATGGCATGAGAAATGTCTTTGAATTCATGCTAATTGGGAAATTGACTATTCATGTAAAGCTTTTTATTTATACAATTATTCCAATTGTCAACATGCAGTAGTAAAGATTAGCTTCTTCTATAAGCATACATTATGCTAAAAGAAGTGTACAGTACATTATTGTACAAATTGTTATACATCTGCATCAATGTATATATTTAAACTATCAACTTAAGTATTAGTTTGTATATTCTGAAAAAATACTGTTTCCGTGTATTGAAGTCACTTTATAATGCACATTTCTGAGCGCACCTTCAATTACTATGCAAAAAGTGAGCCATGAACAGCGGAGGTGTATAAAGCAGAAGAGTATATGAAGAAGAGTATACGGGAGTGTGGGCCATTTGACGTTTCTTATAACAATTGTAGGACACACTTGACGAACATTATTTCCAAGTGTGTCCTACAGTATACTGCACAACATTTGAGATTTTCATGACAGACACATTTTATGTTCAAATTCTGACATTCTGTAACTGTGCTGTCACATTAATAGTCAAAAAGTGCATACACCTCTACAGGGCAAAGAAAGCTCCTTGTAATACTCTGTAAATATATACTGTAAATATTTAATATCCTATTTTTATAGATGGAAATTATATTATACAGTACAAAGTA
Source organism: Amblyopsis hoosieri (assembly GCA_027564755.1). Lineage (NCBI taxonomy): Eukaryota > Metazoa > Chordata > Actinopteri > Percopsiformes > Amblyopsidae > Amblyopsis > Amblyopsis hoosieri. The sequence continues at coordinate 2,805 of JAODUE010003181.1, forward strand.
TTTAGATCAGTGACTGTATTTGAATAGAAAAGTAATGTAAAATATCCCTTACTGAAAGGTTTCTCCATGCTCCGTTAATTGGTTACAGAACAACTTAAGGAAAAGGCCTTAAGTTATTAAAAAAGTATATTTAATTTGCTCTGCAATTAACCTCTAAGGACATATTGTGAAGGTGGGACCCCAGGCATGGTGACTCACTAGGGAACAAAGCTGCTTATCCAACAGACCTGCTCCAGTACACATACAGTAGTCAGTGTATGACCAGTGTGCAGTACAGGGAGTTCTGTATTAAAACATCCTTTGCCAGACATCTGTATCACAACTAAATTAATTAAAATGTTAACTGAATCAAACTGTACTCCCTGAACAGTATTTTTTATTGTGTTAACCTCCACATCTCATAACTGTTCCACAAACATGCATATCAATGAATTTATTCCATAAAATGTATTTTCCAATTATCTTTAGTGCGTCTGTGTGTGCGTGCGAGTAACTAACACCTGGTTGAGAGACTGCTTCCCTCTAACTGTAATAATAATAGTTTTTACTTCAGAACATATTAAGTCCTGGGTGAGAGTTCACTCAGAAGGTTACCATAACAACAACACAAGAGCTTTGGGGCCAGAGGACTGTCCACACCGCATTTTCTACTGCTGGAGCTCTGACCCCAATCCCGGGATTGCTGCTAAATCAGGCCGGGATTACAACAGGCTCTACCCCATGACTCATCTCCTATTGAAGGACAGGTACAGGGTGCCGGTGGTGCAGTGGGTAGAGCGGGGGGGATGACAGATGATCCAGAAGTTGCTGGTTCGAACCCCGCTAACTCCTCACGAAGTGTGGAGGTGTCCCGAGCAAGACACCTAACCCAACTGCTCTCCCAGTGGTCAGGTGGCGCCTTGCATGGCTTACGCCACCATCGGTATGTGAATGGGTGTGTGTGAGGCAATTTAGTGCTTTAAGTGGCCGGAAGGTTGGAAAAGCTTTGTATGAATGCAGTCCATTTACACACACAATCTACAGTTAAACCTTCTATACAGCAGTTTTGACTAAACAAGCTTTCTTGACCTGATGGTTCCTTTAAACTGAACACCTCTAAAACACCTCACACTCACCTCATGAAAGACAACACGCAAAATACATGAAAACTTATTTGGTCATTTTTATTGTCGCCAGAGCATAAATGTACACGCCTTGATGAATCACTTCAAGATGGTGTCAGAGTTGGCTGCAGACAGAAACAAGACAGGGAGAAACGATGCTGTCAATCATGAGTATAGCCACGTCCAGCCATTAAGCATTGATGTCTATGGTCATGTCTGCATCTAGAGTATAGCCATGTCCAGCCATTAAGCATTTATGTCTATGGTCATCTTTCAATTAGTTGGTATGTAGGCTGCGTGCTTAAAAGGCAAGTTGGAGTCAGGGATGCTGGAGAAAGATTGTTGACATTTAAACTCAATCAAAACATAAACACCTCAGGGTCAGTCATTCTTGCTAACTTCGTGCTCAAATCAAAACAGAATCGCTCTGCCGGAGACGCCTCACACATAGAAAAGCATTGTGAAGCAAAGCATAGTCCTACGGCTTAGTTGATACAAGCGGTGTTCGCCACTTTGTTTATGATACAATTTAAAGAGCCAGGGCTGTGTAGAAGTATCATATTATAATACAATACAAACAGACTAATTGATATCTTGATTGTTATTAATCTGTGAAATGGAGATGTTTGTTGAGTTTGACAAAAAGTATATAAGCTTATAATTACTGTAGCTTGCAATAGCTGACTATACCTTTAAATTCCATAAGCTCCCACAGAAGCTCTGCCTTCCACACTGGACATGAACTGCCTTTCCGTAATTCCGGTGCGACACTTGTGCAGTGTTATATTTACTCATTTAAAATGTTCCAATTATTTTGAGCAGTAGCCGTAGCCTCCTTATTTAATACATTTACAAGACATGCAAACAGCCAACGTTGTGTGTCGTTTACTTTCCCAAAGAATTCCTCTGTGTAAGTCATTTATAATGTAGTTGGTCGTCGTGCATGTCAGTGAAAGTTCTGAAAATAATGGGGAGCTAAAGGCTCATGTAGCTCATGTCGGGTATATTAGCTTTCAGTCGTGTCCACTTGTATTCTACCTTCAGAAAGCTGTTTGGAGATCCTCTCCTGTTCTTCCCTGGCCGCCTTCTCCGCTTCCTCAACCTTCCGTTCCTTCTCAGCGATGGGTTTCAGATATTCTTGGTACACAAACGATACACAAAACACACAACAAGTCCTCAAAATACACACATCACAATTTAGATGTTTAAATACGACACGAAGTGGGAAAACATCATGGGTGTAGAGTTAAATCAAAACATACCAAATCTTTGTTTGCCATATAGCACACCGAGGAACAAGGCTGACCATCTGGCAGTCTGAAATACATAAATAACTAATAAATAACTTCCATTAGTTAGTAGCTGTCATGTTGTCTGTATCCCCCCCATGCAAGATGTTGACAATATACATACATTGTTGCCCACGCCGAAAGACAGAGTATTTTATAGTATAACTGACAAAGACACACAATCATGGTTAATACATCGCTGTGGGGTTGCCAGCCCCACTATACAGTACTACTGGTACCGTACACCAGATCACGGGCATACGTCCAATTTTCTCTGTGACATTGTAACTAAAGATACTGATTGCTGACCATTTTAAACAGTTGTCGCCATCCAACGTACATTGTGATGATAAATATTTTCTTTAGGAAAATAGTTGATTATTTTTTTTACATTTAGTTTAAGACATTCCATTTGACACCGGCTGTGTCATTGAATGTCATTAGCGTGCTTGTTAGCTTTCAAGCGCCATCCTAACACTTAACAGCTACTTCACCACGAAAGAAAACGAGCGTTTATACATCATTATTGGTGAAAACATTAAAGTTAAATAAATCCTTTCTGTGGTACAATGTGTGGGTTTATCACCGGTTTTACCTTGATAAGCGGCGACACGGCAACTGGAGGAACCATGTTGATGCTGTCAAGTGTGAGGTGAACATCCGGTGCGGACCGGACGTAGTATGTCGTAGTAGCGTTAGTGATATTGATAAATAAATATAACATTTTACATTTCAGTTGTATTTAATCCACTGTATGCTTGTTAGTTAGCTACATAATTACATCACTTTTATTTTTATGTTTCAGCTGTTAATGTATCTATTATTTGGGAACACAATAGGCTACTGTGAGCTCTAATATCTAAAGTTAGGCCGTAGTATAGGTACTGATAAGAGGCTATAAACGTTTGTTTTAAAGATTCAAGTAACATCACTTCTAATTCTTATTTTCAGAATGTTAAGTCACATTCATGTAATTTCATTTAAATTCATACTGTTATCTCTGACTGTAGTCTGTTATTATGCCACCAGATAACATAAGAAGATAACATTTTATGTTAAGTAGACTAAAAGGGAAACAGATTTTTAGAAGTTAAGGCAGTGAAATGTGCTGATTTACTGTATGTCTGCTATTTGCTATTTGCTTTCATCTATGCCTTCTGGCCACTAGATGGCAACAATTGACCATTAGCTAGTTTGCATATTAGATTTAGTTTGTATTGTTCCAGTAGTCTCTGCCTATATAATTGCCTACTGTACTTACTTTTAATGTCAATGTCAATGTCAATTTTATTTATATAGCACATTTTTAAAACAACCGTGGTTGACCAAAGTGCTGAACAAAGTAAAAAACAATGAGATAAATCAACTGTTTAAAAAACATATGTACAAGTAAAGGGAAAACAAAAAAAATGACAACATAGACGTTTGTACACATAAGTTGTAACAGACAAAAGAACAACATAGACAATAGTACAGGTAAGGTAACAAACAAAAAGACCACGTAGACATTCAGTGGCAGATCAGTTAAAGTTAAAAGCCAAATAAAAATAATGTGTCTTTAGCATAGACTTAAAAGCATTCAAGGTCTGTGCCTTTCGAATGTGTAGTGGCAGACTATTCCACAGGATGGGAGCGCCCACTGCAAAAGCTCGATCCCCTTTTGTTTTAAGCCTGGCTCTAGGGACCTCCAGGAGTCTTACATTTTTCGACCTTAGTACTCTGGCTGGGGAGTGACGATTAATAAGTGCAGCTAAATAAGAGGGGGCCAATCCATGTAGGGCCTTAAAAACAAGCAATAACACCTTAAAATCAATCCTGAAACGTACAGGAAGCCAGTGGAGGGAGGACAGGACTGGTGGTACATGGTCCCTTTTCTTTGTACCAGTCAGCAGTCTAGTAGGTCATCGGTTTTTGTCTTGAAATACGCTGCTCGCTCCATCATTCTACTTATCTTACAAAACAATGATTTGTTTCAAATTATTATTTGTTATTATTCTAATATTTTTTTTATGTAAAGATGTGGAGTTGCGTCCTGAGCAGAAACTGACTTCACAACTGAATACCAACTAATGCAAACACAGAATAATTGATATCTTGATTGTTATTAATCTGAATATTTACAAATACAGTATAATACAGTACATATAATACAATAACAATGACAAACATACTGTATATTTTATTGTATTAACAAATAGAAATACAAATTGACTGCATTGATCTCATGATTGATTATGGCTCCTGTGCATAACATCAATAGACATAATAAATAACTAGAAAAAAAAGTATTGTAATCTCACTGTACAGTAATACGGTTACAGTTGTTCAATCGTTGTCATAGATGGAATCTGCAAAGAAATGTTATGGGTTATAAAAATAAGTAAACCATTTGTTAAACATGAATTTAATTGACTATACTGTATGCAAAAAATTATCTATTACACTTAATATCAAAACATAGGTGTACCATCTCCAATGTCATCATAGATATCACCATCACTGGAGCACAAAAAAAAAGAACAAGAATAAACTATTTAGCAATTGTTCATTAAATATTAAACAATGCTTTATTGTTGTCAAATACACATGGAATACACATGGAAATACTTACTCTGTCGCAATGTGGCTGGTTGAAACATAGCCAACTGGAAATAAAATGCAGGAAATCAATAATTGTTTGTCCCATTCAAAGATAAATAAATGAATGTGAAGAGAGAGAGAGAGAGAGAGAGAGAGAGAGAGAGAGAGAGAGAGAGGATCACATATTGCAGACAGACTCACATTTGCCGTCTTCGTTGCGACAGATGAGTTTGTTGTCCACAGCTTTAACCATTACGTCAAGTTTCTCCCCAGGTTTGATTGGCAGGTCCTTACCGCTCCACTTTTTGATATTCAATGTAGGAATAGTAGTCACCTCATATAGTACCTGGATCTCCCCTTCATACTGACAAGGAAGAAACATAATATAATTATTATTAAAATATTAGTATTCATTAACAGTAAAATAACCCAGGTTTGTCTGGAATTGTGCAATTGGAATATCTATATTGTTGGCCAGACAGTAAAAAAGGCACTGACTTTGAACTTTTTCCTGAAGTCTTTTTCCTCTTTCTCTAATTTCTTCTGTTTCTTTGGATCAACCTCCTCCATCTTAAGCTTCGCCTTCAAGACTGGGGCACTGGAAGGCAAAGAAATACATGACAATCGAATAAAACAATAGACAGCTCTACCCAGACAATGTGTTTATGTCATGAGGCTGTTTCACCTGCTGAATGGAGGTGGAGGAGGGTGAGAGTCAACATCATCATAGATCTCCTCATCTACTGGTTCTGTAGCGACACAACCCGTACAGTAACAGTCAGCAGTGGAGAGCATTACTCGTGCAATTAGCATTCGAAAGTGTGGCTAACCAACCATTATAAAGCTAATATTATTTTAACATTATTATAACATTATCTTTCTCTTTCAAATGTGAAAGATTACAAGAACCTATAGCAATGATAAAAGGTGTCAAAACAAATATTAATATATCAAAATAACACATTGTAATATATAATTTATAATGCATTATACCTGAATTCCCATCTGTGGAAAATTTACTTGGTGGTGGCAGTCTGACATGAAAAATATGAAAATGATAATGTTATACTCTATTATAGACAATTAATCTTTATTAACGTGAAAGGGTTAATTGTGCATAACATAACTCCATATTTGTTAATCTGTTATTTTACAAGAAAATTATTTCACCATGCATTTTGACAATTAGTTGATTTCCTGATTCGTGCGCTCATGCATCACCAGACATAAATATTAAGTGTTTTCTAAGCATATTCAGCAGTAATCAGCAATAATTGTAGTTATAATAAATACAGGACTCAGGAGATTTCATCATGTACGATTATTCGGCGGTGATCAGTATGCACTTTTCGTTTCTAATACACAATGACAAATGTAATTATAATCTGTACAGTAGCTATGCCTGTTTCATTGGCTTGTTATGCTATATCTTGAATACCATAACAAGCCACATGAACAAAGCACAGATGAAATGGTAATGATTAATGGTTAGGGGATTAGCAGTTTACAAGAGGTCTGATTTGTCTTACTACTGAGGGGTATTTTACTCATTTTTGCCAGCAGAGGGTTTCCTCCACACATACATCCCCAGAAGGCGTTGAGGTTTAATGGTAGACTTGAGTTTGAGAGAACCAAAAGATCTTGGGAGCAAGGGCCAACCAAGGATTAAAGGTGAACATCTGTGTTTCTTTATTGTCAACATGACTTGCTGTGTTCTGTACTATAGGGTAGTTTCACACATGGATCAATTGTTTGAGTCTTAACACTAAACGTGATTGTTTAAAGGCGGAGTACTCCCCAGCAGTACAGTATTAGCTTACACTTATCTTGACTTTACCTTTAACAGTGGACTAGTTGACAGTGGAGAGTAAGCAAATCATTAGGTCTAGGAAGAATCCTGCAATTGGCCCATGTGTGAATATACATACTGTAAATTGTGCTCTAACATCCATTTCACATGTATAGCTCGATAACTCATCTGTTTGCTATGCAAATCTTGTTTTGCTTAACTGCACAATTGTTCAAAGCATAATGTGTAGAGTAGTTCCTATTTGAAGGAAAGAGCCATATTCAATTAACCTTTCCTAAGCCCCGCCCCATTTTGCTTGTCCTCCAATAACAGTTGAGCATTTTTTTTATCTGACGGAACCTTCCATCAACTGTCTGTTTTGCTGTAATAGCTTTCTATGGTGTTTTGTCCTACCTACAGTAACTAGGTAGGACAAGTGAAAGATAAATTGTGTCGACGTTGATAAATAAAATGACTACACATTATCTCCTAAACATAAATCTAAAAATATCCATCTGTCCAGTGTCCTTCAACCTTTAATTCTCACCTGATGTCGAGGTTTGGATTGATCACATCATCATAGATCTCTCCATCAGAGTCCACAGGTGGGGGTAGAACAACTACACAGCAACATAATGACAATGAAAATGTGCAGTTAGTCAGTGCTAAGCCACATCTTTTTTGCAGGAGAAAATACTTCACTATTTACATAAAAAAGGAATAGAACATGCCTTTCATATAATCATTAATTACTTTTAAACAATTAGTGTATTTCTACTCTACATATAATACGCATTTGAACAAGATTTCACCATACCTCCTGGTCTTTTGGTTTTACTGTAGGAAGGGAAAATGTGAGAGTGTTAAATAATGCTTAATAATAAACATTGACTCAAGTTCATCTGTTTAATTATTCAATGAATCAAGAAGATTATAGTTACGTTGTCACAGTCTCATTAGGGGCTACATCAATGTCGTCGTAAACATCGGGTTCATATTCCTCTTTCTTCAGTTCAATTTCAACTGAAGAGGTCTTCACGTAGCCATCTATAGCGCACACGCACACATGCACACACGCACACGCGCACACACACAATCCAAAAGAGGGTCTTGGTGAGCAAATGTACTGTATGTCCCCATGAAGTTCAGATGTTCAGGTATTACACGTCCATGTGTGAATACACTGTGGTACAGACAGTAGGCTACCCTGTCCGAACAGGAGGCTTCACCTAATGATAGGCCTGGCAGTCAAAAAATTATTTTTAAAACTGTTCTGGTAAAATGGGTTTATTGTAGACAGACAAACTGAAGACATGTCACTGACGGCAGGGAAACGACGAAGCTTACAGGATCCATCTTGTGTCCGCCCCAGCCACTTGCCCTCCGGGTTGCCATGGAGACGCACAATGTCCACCAAGTCTCCTTGTTTCAAGGCAAGATCCATCTTACTGCCCTTGCTGTCCGCAACGGCTGTTGCCTTGTGGAGGACCTCCAGGGGACCCGTTATCTAACGCACAGGAGGATGCACGCGCATCAGCCCACTATCAAACAAGCACACACACACACTGTACACACGCACACATACAGTACACACACACACACACACTGTACACACGCACACACGCACACATACAGTACACACACACACTGTACACACGCACACACGCACACATACAGTACACACACACACTGTACACACGCACACATACAGTACACACACACACTGTACACACGCACACATACAGTACACA
>JAODUE010003182.1:0-11315 GCA_027564755.1 Amblyopsis hoosieri
TCACATGAAAAGATATGCTCACATATTTGCAAATATGTGAGGGGTGTACTCACTTTTGTGAGATACTGTATGTTAAATACCCAGTAGTAAATAAAGTAATATTACTTTTTGAAGGAGTAATAAGTAAATAGTAACTTTAGTAGTAATAACTAACAATTCCCGAGTAACTTACCCAACAGTGGTGTAGGCAATAGGCATTCATATTAACTTGTGAAACCTGCCAGTGTATAACAGAAAACGTTTAGCCATTAGCCAATGCTTCTCTGTATTGATTCATTCACTGTTCCACTGGTTATGGCAGTGGATGTTTGTGTTGTCTGTCAGAATATCGCACCGTTTCAGAGAATAGTTAGTTGACCGGTTGAACATGACATTCTCCGTAATGCACACCGGTATAGGCTAGTAAAGGCCATGTCTGCCTGAGATCTCAACTTGCACTTAGGCTATTCAACATTGATTAATGTTTACAGCATGGTTCAAAAAAAGAACTATAAACATGTAGGTTTAAGATTGATGTAGGCATGTGTACTATATCCCGGGACAATTCAATTATGAATCATCATACACACCTTTTGCTTTATATTTGATTAATAGCATAAGATTGAGTTGACTAGTGGGGCATGTATGAGTGAACAAATCATAGGCTGCATTACCACATAGCCTATACCAGTGCAACATTCCCATAATGTTACATGAATACAGGTTACCATATTAACAAACTATGAATAAACAATGCATGATAAAAATGTCAAATTGAGTCATCAGAACGCATACGAACAAATGATTAGCCTATGGACTACTAGCCTATCTAGTTTCTAATCTTCAACAGTAGCCTACATGTTGTAGTTATCCGACTCTAGCGCATGATGTCAGCATTGCCTCATACAGTGAGCCTAAGACAAACTACAGTCAAACTGACAGATATCCTGCAGTAGCCTAGATGGAGCACTTGCTTTGAGTTTCATAGATCCGGGTGTGTAGGCTACCAATTCGTCAGTTGAGAATAACTTGCTGTGAAATGTAGCTAACTATAGCAGTCGTTAATTATTCGGGGAGACCGAGTTTATAGGCATATTAGAGACTAAATTAAAAGACAATGCGTGAAGGCCGAGGAAGTGAACCCCTACCGGTACCGATTTTTATATAGAGGCTGGCCAACCCAACCGGCCGACACAAAAGACACAACTTCCTGACGTTTTTACTGATGCCTAATAATAGGTTATTGTATGCTAGATTGAAGCCATATGAGGATCGATGCCGCCGTGTTGTCTGAGAACTGAGGCTGAGACCCATCATATGAGCGGAGATGTCCTAAAACACCACACGGGCTGATGATGACACCCCTGAAATCTCCCCACCATCACGAAACTGCACCGCTAACCGTCAGAATGGCTTGGAGGTCTGCACGTTTGTCTGTGCGTGCGTGTACCTGTATCCCCGTTGACTCTCTGCGGAGCCAATTAGCTGCATCACAATGAGAAGTAGCTGCAAGCCAGCGATGCCGTTGCTCGCTGCTCTGACATCTTTCGGGAGGTTTTCACAAAGTCCTACTGGTCAAAAATTAACATATACTTTCAGTTACCCCTTAATTCCCGATAAGACTTGTCCTGTTTCACTAAATGCCAATAAGCCTCCAATCTAAATAATAGTAGAGGCCCCAGAGTCTTTAGACCCAGATATCTGTGGCTAAATGTAGCCGCCTGCCCTACATGGATTGTAGCCTATCAAAAAATTAAATTTTCATTGAAAGTAATATTAGTACGCTAATCAAGCATGCATGAATACTAGTATAGTGAGTATAGTAAGTAAGTATAGTGCAGGACATGTTTTAATACTGTATAAAATCTGCTGGGCTCTGGAATTTTAAATGAGTTTGTGCATTTGAATGTGCTTTTGAATAAACTGCGCTTTTTTTGTCTTAAACAATCCTACAGTAGTCAATTTTACAATATTAAAATCCTTTATTGCAAACTAGAGCTGCATAGGCCCACATTTTACATGCAAACAAACAACACACCCATTCACCTATTCCTGCCATTGGGTAAGGAAAAACATCCATATAACCTCTGTTAAGATGGGACCACAGAGGGAGGCACTAGAGCACTGTTTGCCAGAAATGCGTGTGAGATGCTTTGCAAGTCAATTGGAATGTAGTTTCAGTCTCTTGCATTTATCAGCACACGTCATACGCAGCATTTACTGAACTGAACATCTACCTCCAGGAAGCGGGGTAGTATTTTCAAACAGCCAAGTTAAGTTTCCCAACAAATTCCTTGGTATAAGTTATACATCCGATTTGGTCATTGAGTTATTTAGGTCTGTTGGCTATCATGCAGGTCAATCAAAATACCTCTTCTCTCAGGTAGGTGGGTCTCGATGCAGATCGACAAAGCTGTGTCCCAGACTTTACGCATGTAAAAGGCTGGCTCTGTGAGACTAGGTTGGATGGAACTAACAAATTGGGTCAGAGTCTCAGCATCAGCTCTGGTTTAATCGGGCAGAGAGCATGATTCCTCTGGCTGTGCCGTGGTTGGTGTTGCCCCCCCCCCCCAGATGCTGTGGAGGCGGGAGTCTCGAGCGCCGCGGGCGGCTGACGTCTGGGTGACCTAGGTCGTGACGTGTCCCCTTTTGAGTTTGCTGAAGTGACTTCATGCCCGATAAGCTGGGAGCCAGGGAGCCGTGCCAGTGAAGAGAGAGAGAGGGGCCATATGTGGGAGAGGGGTGAGGGAATAACAGTTGAAAGAGAGAGACATTGACAGTGTGGTACTGCGCCACACTGTTCAAGACTTGTGCCCAGCCATATTGACTGGCCCTTACAGCCAAGGGTCTGTTTGAGGCATATCTCATCACCGCCCTTGAGTGACGGGGAAGAAAACAAAGCGTTAGATAGCTTTGCTGTGTTCACTCACCGCTATGTATTGATGCTAGTATTGATGGTTCATTGATAGTATTGTGCACGCCGAAATGCAGGATGATTGTGTAGATGTAAGGTTTCAGTGTACAGCTACATGTGATATTTAGTATGTGAGATGCAGTAAAACAGTCATGAAAAATCTATATAAATTCTGAAATACAGTAGATGGTCACAGTTAGAAGTGTACTTTGTGGTTTCTATTGTTGAAATTGAGACCCCCTTCTCCCCACACACACGTCCTTCAGGCAAACCATGGTGATGTCATCACATCGTCAGGTAAACGTCATGTAAACGTCATGTAAACCTGGACACCATCTGCCCTGTATGCTATAGGTCTCAGACATCTACTTACTCACAGCGTCAAGGGAAGTTCTCTGGTTCATATTTGCAGAGATTAATTAGAACTGACCTCTTCCAACCCTCGTGCAGCTAGGGCACCATGGTAACCCCGGTGCGACGCGTTATGCTGTTGCAGGGCAGAACGCGGTTGGCGCAAAGCCAGAAGAGCAGGACAAGCGTATGGCGTGAAATCAGTGCCACGAGACGAAGCTCTGTAATAAAGATTTGTGTGCTTGCAAACAATGTTTGTGTACTTGCAAAAACGATGTGTTGTGATCGTGGCTTGGCTTGGCACTTGGCAAGATGACGTGACACAGAAATGGCGTTATTTGATTGGCTGTAATGGTTTGGGCAGCGCTGTACAGATACAATTTATTTATACGGAGACACGAATCTTTTTTCTACGGAGACAACTATTTTTTCTACAGAGACACAAATATTTTTACAGGTTTGCTGATAATTTTTTACAGAGACAAAAAATATTTTATACAGGTTTTCGGGTCTTTTTCTACAGACACACATCGTTTTTGCAAGTACACAAATATTGTTTGCAAGTACACAAACATTGTTTGCAAGCAGACAAATCTGTATTACAGAGCTTCGTCTCGTGGCACTGGTTTCACGCCATACAAGCGTGGCCTTGGAATCTCGTTTGAAAGGAATACGTTGCTGGTCTCTCATGCATCAAAGCACGTTATCTAGCCGCACACATGCATACATTTATGCGTGCTCATCTCAGGGCTACCCCTTTATGACAAGCAGCGAATCGTATAGGCAGGCGGGCAGACGGAAGCGAGATGGAGCGGGCAGAGCTTGTTGACCTCTTCTCCGTTTGGGTCGCTGTGATTGCCAGCGCAAATTACCCTCCGTCCAACAGCATGAGGCTAAAGCCTATAGCTGATTCACTGCATGCTCTGCACACACGCACGCACGCACGCACGGTTCCGTTCCTGTCAGGAATTTAAGTTCAGTCACAAGCTCATGTCTGTGCGTTTGTGTGTTGTGATATAACATGAGGAGAAAAGTGGAATATTAATTTGACAGAAAAAAGGCCTCAAATAGTGTTCATTTCTTTGCAGGAACCAAGTCAGGAGAGAAAAGGGGATAGGGAATCAATATTTAATCCTCATGTAAGTGTGTGTGTGGGGGGACAATCTGTGCACACACCCCATTGCCCAAACTACTAATTACTTTAACTGCCTTTTCCTGACTAAGGTAAGGCTACATTTTCATTTAAAAAATAAATATTCAGCAGATGTAAGTTTTTGGTGTCTGCCTTGGCTTCCAGTGTTTTTGGAGAGGATCAATTTCCCTGTGTGTTTTGTCAGTTACAATATGTGAATTGTATATGTGTGAGTTTCTGTTTGTAGCTAGTTTCACTTGCCAATTTCTGCTCCCTAACATCTCTTGTTTATTATGTCAATCTTTTAAACATCAGCCAGGCATGGCAGCTATGCTAATGTAGGTATTGAAATTCTGCTGTTCTCCCACACCATCTCTCTATCTCTCTCTCTCTCTCTCTCTCTCTCTCTCTCTCTCTCACTCTCTGTTTCCAACAGGCTACTGAGGCAGCTAGCATCATTAACATAAATAGCCAGGAGGTTTAAACTAAGGCATGTGTCAACTATTGTGCCAATGCGTCAAAAAGAGATTTCCCCCAACGCTGCATAACATGTTGTGTGAAATGGTTAGTACCCACAGACACACATGTCACAAATCACTGCTTTAATAGGAATCCATCACCTGTGACATACAGTTTAACGCCCACTTAGGGCAACAATTGGTCATGTTTCAGACTTGTCAACTGTCCCCCTGGACATTCTCCCTTCCCTTCCCTTTCCCGTTTCTCCCACTCTCTCATTGAGATTTCTGTTTGAATGGAATAAAAGGCTTTTCCTTTATGATGTGCTGATGGAGGATGATAAGCCGATGGGAAAATGCGTCAAAGGCTGTTTCATGGTGAGGAGCTGGCTCAGGATAACAACTTGCATCTATGACATGCACACACACACGCACGCACACACACATCTCAGCTAGTTTAATGATGTGTGTTCAACGTTAAAAAATCTACTGACAGAGAGATAAGTAGTGGATTTATGATGTAATATGTGCTGTGTTAATGATTTAGTCAATATCAATTGAGGAAAGTTAAACACAACATTGTTAGCATAACAAATCAATACATCTATTGGCATACTGTAGACAGTTAGACGTTCAATAAGGCTGCAGGACTATTGGGTGATTATGAGACATTTTGTACATCTTTGTATTGATACAGTTCTATTCAGTATGTCATAGCTGGGGACATTTTTTAAAAGTACTGTTGTTTGTATGGTTGCAGAAAGAGGCAGACTGCAGTGCATTCACTACTGAATAAAGGAACAATAGCAAGGGGTATGTTATGCCGTCAGTTTCACTGGTAATATAGCAACAATTAAAAGTTAACATTTTAACATAAAATTATTATCTGCTGCTCAGTAATGTGGCTACTGATGGCCAGAGCTTGGTTAAAAATGCACTAAGTGGGTAGGAACTATTGAGCAGACAATTAACGTAATATAGCTTGCATTAAAAGAAGAGGGACAAGCCTTTTCCAACACATTTTTGCCTATTTGTCTACATTTATTTTCAAAATGTAGGCAAATATGGTACAGTATGTCTTCAGATCTAGTCTCAGACTTCTAAGATGACATCTATGGTTCCTCTCACCACATCATCTAATGAACATTAAAAATGTAAAAGGTTAAAAATATACTCGTTTCACACATTCTTCTGATCGTCTTGAAGGGCTGCATATGGCACTATTACAGAACAAGCTGATAGGCAGGAGGCAGTTATGGACATATTTAAGACTTGTTCTGTTATAGAATACAGTATGTTGAATATATAGTAGACTGTTATTGAATGTACAGTAAATGCATTATTATGATTAAGACTGTTATATAGGTGAGATTACTGTAAAACCCAGCTGTTATACAGTATAGCATTGTATGTAGCCTACATGATTACAATCCATGGAGGCATGGTGAAGCGATTAGGAGGTCGGTTGGCCATAATTATGCCAAAACAGCCTCTTGCTGTGTGTTGTGGTGACTGAGATGGGAGTATCTGATGTGCACATTTGCTTTCATTTCTCAAACCTATTCCATTTCATCCCCTACTTCCCTGTCCCTGATCTCTCTCTCTCTCTCTCTCTCTCTCTCTCTCTCTCTCTCTCTCACTCTCTCTCTCTGTCTGTCTGTCTGTCTGTCTCTTCTACAGGGGATACAAATACAAACCCTAATGAAGCCCAGAGAGATGATCTTTTCATACGTCACCATGAGGATCGGCGAACATGAATTAATAAATACAGAACGGTGACAGCAACAAAGGCTTTCCAATTAGCATGAACATCATTATCGTCAGTAAGATTCATCTTTGTGATGCAACAGATTTGGCAATTTGATCATACTAATCCTTAACCTTGAAAATCCCAAAATACTCAGGCCGGTGTTTGCTACCAATGTGCCTGCAGCGATGCATAAGGAACTAGCATATTCAGGTGGTCATCTCAAGGAATCTATATTGAGACGCAGGAAGGACAATTCCAGCCTTCAATTTGATCAGGATGGGGTGTGAGAGCTGACAGGAACTATTGGTGTTTTAGCTGCCGGAACCTTCTGTGACAGATGGTTGCGGGGGACTGGGATATCATTTCCCTGTGCCTTCCATGTGCATGCTGTAATGGCATTCACCCATGTAGCCCGTATACCTGCAGAAGCACAGATCTCTCTTCGGCATGGAGTCCACTTCTTTTCGATGGTAACAGCGTCGATGATCGATGTTGCCACAGTTTCATCATCATTATCGTCATCATCGCCATCACAGAAATGCCCCGGGGGTAAAGTTGGAAATATACATGTTGACTTTTGAGTTCTCGCAGCACAAAGCAAACCGGGCGTGCTCTGAATGGTGCCACTAAATCACAGCAATACATTACTAAAACTGTTATTTAAAAGAAGTCAAGAAGAAAAATATTTCAGGCAGATGATCATTTCTTCCTTATGCAGCATTAGTGTTTATGGTTATTGTGTTATATACCGAAATGTATGAACGGAAATGTTAGCCTTTCCAACTGTAATTAACAGTTCCTTTGAATGGTGATCAGCAGAGATAACACTCCAGTGTCAATTTACATTACCTCGTCGTACTTTGGCTTGTAATTACCGCTGTTAGAGCTCGAGATTACACCACACAGGCGACAGCTAATCTGTCCACAGAGGCATTTCTCCAAATGACACAACATTTGAGACATTTTTTCATTATAGGAAATGAGGATGTCTGATTTAGACTGTTGTTGACGCTGAAACTAGTGGACAAATGCAAGACACAACCTGACTGCCATGTCTCTACATAGAACCTGACATCAGGAGCCTGACACAGAAATTGTTTTCTCTGGCTTCATGTTTGGCAGGGTGATCTCCTGTCCCTTCTTTTCCAAACCTTTTAAAGGTAAATTAAAGGGACATTTTAATTTCCTGTGTGTCTCTGTCTTTTAGGGCCTGTTTTTGTTTTCTTTTAAATATAAATGGTTTTGGCTTGAATGTTGAATTTTGTTGCCTTTATGAAGCACTTTGTAAAATATATATAGTTCAGTCAGGACTACTTTGTCAAACAATATTTATGAACTTATGTATTTATTTATATTTGGAGGTATGGCTCTGTCTGGGAGCTCCCTGCCTTTCCATGCGCATACATGGAAAGTCACAGGCAGGGAGAGCAGCAAGGTGACGACCCATCTCTATTCTGTGCTCTTAAAAATAATGAGGTGTACAGAGTGGTGCAGACCGCACCACACAACACTATTCCACCCATGACAATTGAATGTACAATTTTGAGGGTGCAGCCACCCTGTGGCGCTGAAGGGGGAGGTGTGATAGTTCTATCAACAATCTTTCTCCTGTATTGCTTACTGCACCTTTACAGTAACTGGGGGCTCCCTTTGCATGGAGCCTGTGGTGCCTGCCTCTCAAAACGAACCTCTGATGTATCCCCCATGCATTTAGTTAAAGGATAAAATAGCCAAAAGTACAATGCATGGTTCTGAAGATCTGAAGATGTTTTGTCTGAGGAACGATGCTGATATCTGACACTGAGAAGATGTCCTAAAATGCACACCGTACACACTACATAGGTGACAGACATTTCCCCAAGAATTCCATCCATAGAAAGACAACTTGTTACTAATGTATATTTGCTTTAGTACAATCTGTTTACAATAGTTTCGTATTCTGATAAATACACAGATAAAGTGGCACTCATCTGACCATTAAAGGAATACAGAAAGTTTAACGTAATACCGTCTTACTTTGGTACAACATGAAATGCTGATATTAAAATTTATTTGCCCATCATTTGGTGAAGTGCTGGTCCTATTCAGTCGTTCTGATTCTCCTTTCACTACTGTTTCTCAAGACTTTACTTCTGATACTGTATGTCTGAAAAGTTGATTGCTTTCTCTAGTATGACTTCTTGTTACTCCAATTTGTTGTTTAAATTAAAAAACATAAATACATCTTGAATACTACCACAAATTGAATGCGGTTAATGAAAATGCCCATAGATTCCAGTCCACAAACAATGGAAGCTTGTTTATTTTAATCAAAGTTGGTTAGAGGATTTAATATAAAGGTAAGGACGATACTTAGGGGTTCAGCCGAAGTTTAAAACTCTCATCTATCACTAATGAAAACATTCCACTTTTCTTTTTGGAACAATTATTTTACGCAGCAAGTATTCCGTCATAATCTTGATGTTTCATTCTCATAAATGGAAAACGCAGGAGACGGACACAAAAAGCAAGTGGAAAGATATCGTGAGCCACTGCAGACATTCCTAAATGCTAATATGCACACTGGTGCAGGTGCGCAGGCAAGAAGCAGGAGATACACCATCTGTTTAAGCAGACAGGGAATTCCAAGTATAAAATATTCATTATGATTCACAGAAACCCCACAAGATAAAGTACAACGAAACATAGAAACATACACGCAAACAAACACGCAAACAAACGTACAAAACACACACACACACACACACACACACGCATGCTATGCACACTGTTAATGAACCTGCTACACAGACCTATACATCTCGCTGTTGAGCCAGAGGCTTCATGTATGCCTCAGGCTGTTTGTATTTATTTAGGTGAATTAGACTGCTGGTTGTGTGTACTCCGCATGTGTTTGCATGGCTGCTGTGCTACGGCCTCCAGACCGAGTAAGTACTCTGTTCTGAGTGGGTTTCTAGGACAGAGCACGTTTCATGTGTTGAGCATGCGTTGTTTCCATAACGGTACATTTTGTTTTGTTTTGGCTCTCCGTTGCTGGTAGCGTCGTAGGACCGCATAAAGAAGATGGCATCCCTTCATATTGGGCCGTTCAATCAGCGGGGAATGGAACTTGGCCTTTCCTTCCGCTAGACTTAGTTCTGTCAGCGTTTGGGACAGCGCGTGTCTCTCCTCTGAGCTCTCCGTGGACACATTTCTACTGGTAATTGCCAAATCTGTGTCGCATTACAGCTCTCAATGCTTGCCATTGGGTGCCAAATGACGCCAACACCTAATGAATTATACATCCGCTTGGATGGGTAGACAGAGAGACGAGTCTTGAGTGTGCTTGTGTGTGTGTGTTTGAAAATATTAAAATTCATTACTGTCTTCAGTGGTTAACACATGTATAATAACACTGACATTTGAAGAGTGTCTACAGATTATATTTTGCATTACATTTTCCTTATGAGCAGAGTCTGGATTGTATGATGGAACGTACTGTATTGAGGTGTTATGCTGCTGTTTCTTTACTCACTGGGAGCCCTTATTCTTCTGCAAATGAGGTGATTTGGTTTCGCTACAACAGACGTGCTTCTGCGCTAACTACATTTACTTTGTCTAACCTATAGTGGTTTAGTCTCAACAAAAGGTGGCAGTGAGCATGTGATGTACAGGGGACATTAAAACACGTCATATGCTTAACACTGGCCCTCTATGTGCTGACATGGCCGTCAGACATGAACATGATAAGATCAGCTTGTCTGTGTGAGATCTTGACATAATCGTATATTGAGTAGTGCTGGCAGGCCATCAGCCAGCACACCGACATGTAGTGATACCGTGATGGCCTTACACAGTGCACCGACCATGCTCGTGAAGCCAGGGAACAGCATGCAGGATTAATGACATGGTCATCACAGCTGATCTCATCAATACTCAGGTGTATTGTTGAGGTTAGGGTTCATATCGATCAATAGCATCTTCTGTGTAATCCTCTCCCCTGATGGCAATTTATCTCACTTTAGTGGTCATTTCCTTCCTGTATTACAACCAGGAAAATTATATTTATTATTTGATAGGGTTATAATATTTGATGATCCGGGTAAAATTGCATGGCCTTAATGTAGAGATTTCATCCATCCATCCATCTTCATCGGCTTAATGTATAGATTGATATATTTCATTTGATTGAATTTACTTCATCTATCTTTAACATTAACATTAAAACTATGTTGTATAATGCTGGGTTCTACAAGGAACGACTGAACGCTTTGGTCTCTTTAGGACTTCCAGTTAATCTAAGGACTGTGATCATATGACAATTCAGGACTGGGAAAGTCTTCATATCATGGATCGGTACGGTTGGCTGTTATTGTGGCGTTCCTCTTCAGCTCACACCACACTTCATCAGGCTAACACGCAACACACGGACAAAACTAATGATGGTGAAAAGCATCCGTCAGGACACACAAAATCCAGTCTCCTCGATGCCTGTCTCACTTCTGCACCTCTATACTGTACGTCTGACCGCATGCAGGGCAAAAAGCACTTACCAGAAAGCTACCAGAAATCCCACCTCTCATAGCCTAGCGAGACCATCCTCTTCCTTCCATCCATCCATCCATCTTCTCCCGCTTATCCGGAGTCGGGTCGCGGGGGCAGCAGCTTCAGCAACGGACCCCAAACTTCCCTTTCCCGAGCAACATCAGCAAGCTCTGACTGGGGGATCCCGAGACGTTCCCAGGCCAGTTT